>VSMD01139800.1:145000-234986 GCA_008750895.1 Mirza zaza | reverse complement strand
TGTCACATTATTTAATACTCATAAAATCCCTGTGAATTAGATATTGTTAGATTCTCATTTCACCAAGGAGGGGACTAGAGCCAAAGATTTTAAATAATTTTCCTAAAGTGTTGAGAGCTAGTTAAGTAGCAGAACCAGGATTCCAACTCTGGTCATCCACACTCTAAAGATGTGCTCTTAATGACAACACTTTGGGCCACGTTTGTGTTTGTTTACTTTGTTGGGGTGAGGTGGAAAGGTGGGGTGTCCCTTTGCTAGGTTGGAGAGGCCTGTGTGTAATGGTAGCAGTGGGAGGTAAGTTAGGGGTGAATTGGGAGAGACCACAGCTGAGAGTAGAATGTTCATGACTGCCCATGCCATCTGGAAGAGCCATTTGCCATCAAGGTTCTCACAAGTCTGGGAGTCCCCTTAACCTGAAGTGACCCTTTCAAGAACTGACACAAAGGGCCTTCCTCCAACTGATGTAAAAAAACTTTCTAAGGCTGTATAATATGATATACTCCAGGGCTCTCCATTATTAACAGTAATAACCAATAATCAATGAAAGCGATCATACTCAGGCTCTAGTCTTCCTAAGACCACTCCTTCCTATGAGTTATTAAAATCATTTCAATTCTTAGATATTAAATGTCACATAGAAAATAACCTCTTGCAAAATGTTGGGTTCATCATATTTTAAGAATTAATACTTTAGGTCATTTTAATCAGTTTCTGATATATGCAGTTTTCAGAAAGCACCTCAGGGAAGAACATGGTGGCCATGACTAATAATGACAAGAATATGAACTATATTCTTCATATACACATTGGAACTGGAGCATTACCAAAGTACTTGACCATCTTAAGTATTTAGGAAGCTTTAAATAAAAAATAAATTTGCCTATTTCACTGAAATTGAGCGTTCTTTCTTCGAGCATAAAACTTCAAACTTATTAATTTCATGGCTATATTTTAAAGTGAGTGCCAGTCCTAGCTAGATGGCTATATGATAAGTGTCTTAAAATTTCAAGAAAAGGCTCTAAATTTTTCACAGTGTTTGTATTTCATTCTCAGTGTAATAAAAATATGCCACCCTTTTAATAATGAATAATAGATTCTCAGTTTGATTTACATGCATGGATTAAATGTCATGTTTGAAAAGTTGCTATTTTATTCATATTGGATTTCCCTCCAGTAAAACAAAAATGGTGCCCATCTACTACTATAATAATGACACCTTGCCACACTGATACATAAATATTAACTGGTGATATACTTTTTAAAATTCTATACATGCATAAAATAGTCTAACAGCACAGAGAGTTTAAGTGAGGTTTTTTTGTGGTTTTCTCAAAACTTCCTACACATAGTGTGGCTACACCTGGAAGCCAGACCCCCAGCCTGACACAAATTAAGCTTACTTTAATGATGCCAAATGCACATATTAGTTTCTAAAATGCTGAAGTCTTTTGCTGTTCCTTCTTTTCTACCAGAAAAAAAGAAAGAAAGAAAGAAAGAGAAAGAAAGAAAGAAAGAAAGAAAGAAAGAAAGAAAGAAAGAAAGAAAGAAAGAAAGAAAGAAAGAAAGAAAGAAAGAAAGAAAGAAAGAAAGAAAAATTTATTGTGACTAGTTCTTCAAGATCTCCTGAATTGGTTTGCTAGAGTTGCCATAACAAAGTACTGCAGACCAGGGGCCTAAACAACAGAAATTTATTCTCTCACTATTCTAGAGAGTAGAATTCCAAGATCAAGGTGTGGGCAGGATTGGGTTCTCTGAGGCCTCTCTCCTAGACTTGCAGACGGTCGTCTTCTCCCTGTGTCCTCACATGGCCTTTCTCATGTGTGCATGTCCTCATTGCTTCCTCTTACAAGGACAGCAGTTGTGTTGGATTAGGGCCCATCCCAGTGACTTCATTTTAACTTAAATACCTCTTCAAAGACCCTGTCTCCAAATACAGTTTCATTCTGAGGTCCTGAGGGTTAGGACTTCAGCTTCCAAATTGCAGGGGGTCGAGGGGAACACAAGTTTGTCCACAACAGTCCCATATGGATCCACATCCATCCTTCACACCTACCTTTCACATGCACATAGCATAACTAACGATAAGACATTTCACACAAAAACACAAAAGCCTTTGGCTGAATATAGAAATAAGATAATTTTTGTTTTGCCTTTAAAGCACACAAAGTCCAATTTGTGGAAGTTATCCAGACCTTGAGCACTATTTATTTCTCCAGCACTTGATAAAGTATACAGAAGGGGATAAATAAGTTCTTCAGTTACCCACTGCTGCATAACAACCTGCTCAAAGACAAGACGGTAGTGCCTTGAAACAACAACATTTACTGTATCTCCCAATTATGCAGATCAGAAATTCAGGCACAACTCAGAAGAGCAATTTGTACACTTCACAGGGCATCTACTGGGTCACTTGGTACTGTTGTGCAGCTGGTGAGTGGGCTGAAGTAGAGGGTCCAGGACAGCGTCACTTACATGCCTTGCTCCCTGGCAAGGACAAATGGAGGTTTGGCTAGGCTTGGGTGCTTGCGTTCGTGCTAGTGCTCTCTCTCTCTCTCTCTCTCTCTCTCTCTCTCTCTCTCTCTCTCTCCCTCTCTGTCCATCTCTATCTTTCTTTCTCTCCTATAGTCACAGGAAGTTACCTTCTGGTCTCTCTAATAGGGTAGCTGAGTTTTTACATGACAACTCAAGGCTCTAAAAGCAAGATTTCCAACAAGATAGAAAATGTTCTTAGGGCCTGAACTTAAACCCAACCTCACTTCCATCACATGCTATTGGTCAAATAGGCACAGAGCTCCCTAAGATTTGAGGGAGGAAGTATTCTTCTTCATTGGTAGGAGTAGCAGAGATTTGATGGCAATCTTTAATCTACCACAATAGGTTATTGGTAGCCAAAGGAATGAACCAAAACATGCAAAATATATTATGTAATACAAATAAAATTAATCTATTTGGTCCTGTACATTGCAGTAACCTTTGATTAATCCAGCAACTTTCATTTGAATTAACACCAAACATGAAAGATTTCCAGTAATGCAAGCAAGCTGGTATGAATTCGAGAATGCTACTTGGAAGGTTTTCATATTTGACTCTTCTATATGTATTTTTCCCTAACTTTGAAATGTTTATTCACTTATTAAATTTACTTCTAATTTACACAGTGTTATAGACTGAGTGTTTGTGCCTCCCCACCCCTCCCCCAAATTCATATGCTGAAGCTCTAACCCTCAGTGCAATGGTATTTGGAGGTGGGGCCTTTGGGGTATAATTAGGTTTTGATGAGGTCGGGAGGGTAAGACAATCATGATGAGATTAGGGCCCTATGAGAAGAGGAAGACAGACAGATTTCACTCTTTCTCCCTGCACAGATGCCAAGGAAAGGCCACATGAGCACTCAGTGAGATGGTGGTCATCTGCAAGTCAGGAAGACAGCCCTCATCAAGGGCTGAATCTATGGGCACCTGTACTTCCTGGCCTTCTAGTACTGTGAAAATAAATGTCGGTTGTTTAAGCCTTAAGCTCCCCTCCCCACCCCACCCCCGGATTCTATGGTATTTTGTTATAGCAGCCTGAAGTGACTGAGACACACAGTGAATGAATAGTTTAATCAACCCAAGTTAGATGACCATGACCAAAAAAAGAAAGGTCAATATGTATGCAGCTGTTTTCATTATGAAATCTCAAAAGTCATCTGGAGAAATTTTTGTTTGGTCTTTAAAAAAATCAAGGTGGCAATTAATGAAACAGGTACACTGAGGGAGGCCCACGCATGCCTAAGTACTTGGAAATTCTTGAAGGCATCCAAAGGGTTTCCATCCACTTTCCACTTGAGGATGAGTTTCGTCAAGTTTGCTCAGGCCTCAGGGAAGAAGGGGGGAGGTGGGGAAGGGTACGCACTTACATGGTGGGTGCAGTGCGCATCACTTGGAGGCTGGGCACGCTTGAAGCTCTGGCCTCATGGGGTGGAGAGGGGGGGCAGGGGCAAGATATGTAACCCTAACAATATTTGTACCCACAGAATTTGAGATAATAAAAAAATTTAAAAAAAATGTTCACTTAAATTATTGTTTTTCCAAAGAAAGAAGAGACCAAATAAACATGAAGTAGTAAAACCATAAAAATTCATACTTATTTTCTTATTCATTACCAGTGATGGAATCCCCATTTATAAGCAATGTTAAAATAATATCTCTGAATTCATTTTTTTCCTCTCCATCAGATCTATTTCTATTTTAGAAATTACTGGTACCAAGATGTAGCTCTTAAAATTATCTTAACATTTCCTTCACTTTCTGTTTTCTCAGAAAGCAATGCACATTGTTGGTAAATTGAACTTATATTAAGCTTGTTGCACCCCTGTAAGTAGAGGTTCACATTCCATTTTCTTTTTATTTTAGAAACAACTGTTGAATACTTATTAAAGTACTATATGCTCTGAAAAATAAAAAGATACATATGGTATTGTTCCAATCTCAAACATCAGAAATCTTTTTGGATCTGATGAATGTGTATAAACAATAGCAAAAGCAACTGAGTTTAAATTCTGAAGGGTCAGTAGGAGTTAACACACACCAGGGACAAACGCCTCGTGACACACCAGAACTCGGAGGAAATATGAAACTGACTATAGCTCAAATGGGAAGGGTGCTTGACTGCATAAGGGGAGGCTGGCTCTACTTGATGTGCATGAAGACTGTGGAAGGAGATTGAGGGGACATTACTACTAGGCTCTTTTAATCCATGCCAAGGAGTTGAATTTACCCTAAGAGCAATGAGGAATTGTCAAATGGTTTTAGAAAGGAAGTGATCAGATGATGTGATGGAAAGGTCATTTTAGCTAATGATGACCCTAGGGGTATCCACGATAATGCTGGGGTTAATAGAATGCCCTCTTTGAAACTATGAAAAAAGAGGTTGAAATATACCCATCCCCTCCTCCCTTGTCCTTCCTGCCCAACCCCCAATGAATGTTACTACCACATGTGCACATAAGTCTTGATCAGTTAATACCAATTTGATGGTGAGTACACGTGGTACTTGTTTTTCCATTCTTGGGATACTTCACTTAGTAGAACAGGTTCCAGTTCTATCCAGGATAATACAAGAGGTGTTAGATCATCATTGTTTTTGAGGCTGAGGAGAACTCCATGGTATACATATACCACATTGTATTAACCCACTTATATATTGATGGGCACTGGCCTTACAAAAGGAGTCCCAGAGAGCTGCCTTGCCCCTTTGACCATGTGAAGACATGGTGAGAAGGTGCTATCTATGAACCAGGAAGTGGGCCCTCACCAGACACTGCATCTGCTGGCGCCTTGACTTTGGACTTCCAGTATCCAGAACTGTGAGAAATAAATTTCTGTTGTTTATAAGCCACCAGTTTATGATATTTCATTATAACAGCCTGAACAGACTAAGATGTATACTATAGCAATGCCAACATCTTAATATTCCACACTGGATATCACTCTTTTTTTTTTTTTTTTTTTTTTGAGACAGAGTCTCACTCTCTTGCCCAGGCTAGAGTGCCATGCCATCAGCTTAGCTCACAGCAACCTCAAACTCCTGGGCTCAAGTGATCCACTTGCCTCAGCCTCCCAAGTAGCTGGAACTACAGGCATGTACCACCATGTCCAGCTAACTTTTTCTGTATATGTTTTTAGTTGGCCAATTAATTTCTTTCTATTTTTAGTAAAGACAGGGTCTCGTTCTTGCTCAGGCTGGTTTTGAACTCCTGACCTTGAGCAATCCTCCCACCTCGGCCTCCCAGAGTGCTAGGATTACAGGCGTGAGCCACAGCGCCCGGCCGACATTGCTAAATAGATTTTAAAACCAGAATTCAGGTCAGATTGTAGGGCACACACTTAACCATGTCGTGGCCTCCAGTATTTATTCTTAATATTTAAATATACAAAAAGAAACTTTTTCCAATAACATTCCTAAAAGATTTTATAAACAATTAAAATGTATTTTATTCCCCTTGTGCAAAGAAAAAGCCTCATCTGATCACAAATAATTAAAGAGCAGATCTTCTTGAAAGTAAGAGACTAACAACCGTCTGCTCACTGTGGTTTTGTCGTATGGAAGCCTGTGCTGTCACATGCTGGTCTCTGAGATCCCTGCTTCTGTGGCTTCTTTGTTACGGAGTGTGTTTTTATCGTGGCATCTGTTTACTTCTTCCTCAAAGAATCCTTAATACTGCCATAATTTAGAGTAAGCAAAATCATTTTTTTTTTTGCCTTTAAACTAGTAGTCACTAAATTTCATCATTCACATACTGACACATGATCCAAAAAACAGATGTACTTATCAAATAAAATGGGGTTAAGTACCGTCAAAATCAAATAATTTTTTTTCCTTTGGCTAATACAGACACTCAATTCAAGACCTAGTTTTATTTTCTTTGTGGTGTGGGCTAATGTGAAAAATGAAATATGTAACCCTAAATTGAAGGAAATCATGGTCTTAATGGAATCATTAGAGAAATTGTTCCAAAATGCTACATCCTTCCAGAAATAATAACCCTGTAATGTCAGCAAGTTCGGAGTCAGCATGGGTTACCTACTCCATACAGAGGGGCCTGGTCATGTTCATTAGGTCTGCCTGAGGCTTAGCCAAACTTGAGTACATGACCTTTAAGAATTTTTTAAAATTCATTAATCAATGTTCTTTGCCTGAATTTTGCTGGTTTTGCTTCTTTAACCTATTAGTTATATCCTTTTCTAAGTTTGCCAATTCTCTCATCCAATGAAAAAGAGAATTGTGAGCATAACAGTTATAGCTAAAAATTAACAGAAGGCTCTTTCAGTTCTGATACCATTCCCAAAATTTAATAATAATATTTTTAAATGTCCCCCAAAATGCATGATAATGTGAGATACTCAGTCAAAAGAAAGTAATCATCCCAATTCTTAATTCGTATCTGACTTTACATTTTTAAAAATTAGTTTAACACATTTCTCTTTCAATCTTCTATACAGGCCTAAATAAATCTGTATTTACTTATACAACAAAGTCAGTTGTATTAAAAAACAAGTACAATTGAAGAAAGAATAAGATCTTTCACCAAACTTCCAAAAGGTCTGTGCAATTTTCCCATAATAATATTTTCCTAATTTAATGTTTTCTATAACTTTTCATCTTGTTAATTACATGAAAAATGGATTCTCAGACATTTATGAATTGTTTAAAACAGTGGTTTCCAAATTGTGGTATATTTGTCTTTTGAAAAGTAGAGATGTCTTAACTCCAGTGTTTTGACTGAAGTTTGAGGTTTTACTAAATAATTAATTGGAGAAATAACCATTTAATTATACAAATTATATGATCATTTATTCTTTCCTTTCTAATTCAAATGCTCTTAATTGCCTAATATTTTATTATAATTAAATAGAAAAAAGCACACTGTTTATTTAATGTTCCCTTGTAAAATTATAAAATATTTCAAACACAGAAATTAAAAAAAAATACAGAGACGTCATTAGTTCCTGCATTCTTCCTAATTCTTGAAGGATAGCCTTTGTCAGTTCTTTTAGCAAGGATCTGCTAAGTGTATAATTCTTAGATGTGGAATTGTGTCCCCAAAATAAGATATGTTGAAGTCCTAACCCTCAGTACCTCAGAATGTAACCTTCATTGAAGACAGGATCTTTTGGGATTTAACCAAGGTAAGATGAGGTCATTAGGGTGGGCCTGATGCAGTATGACTGGTGCCCTCATAGAAAGGGGAAATGTGGGCACACACAGTGGGGCAGAGAGGCAAGATGTGAGGACACCCAGGGGGAAGATTGTGTGCGGACAGAGAATCGGAGTGAGGTGTCTACAAACCAAGGAATACCCGGGACTCCCACAAGCAAGGAAAGAAGAGAGAACAGTTCCTTTTCTGGCACCTTCCGAGGGAGTGTGGCTCTGCTGGCACCTTGATTTCGGACTTCTGCCCATGAGACAATACGTTTCTGTGGTTTTAAGCCACCAGGGTTGTGGTGCTTTCTCATGGCAGCCGTGGGAAACCAACACAGTATTCTTAGCCAAAAATGTTTCTGTTCATTCACAACACCCTGGAACCAGCTCTTGAATGATAGACAAGGTAGGGGAGCCATCTTTTTTTAATCAGTTTTCCCTCAGAATTTTGAATATATTGTTCAATTGTCTTCAGTCCTCTCCTGTTACTTTGTTTACTTTGTCCTGCTCAGAAATACTGCTCCCTTAATCTGAGAGTTCATGTCTTCCAATGAGTCTTGGAAACTAATGAACAGCTGTTATCTTTCCATGTAATGTCTCTTCCTCGATCTCTCTATTCTCTGTTCTGGAAATTGTATAAGATGAATGTCAGACCTTCTCATC
Source organism: Mirza zaza (assembly GCA_008750895.1). Taxonomy (NCBI): domain Eukaryota; kingdom Metazoa; phylum Chordata; class Mammalia; order Primates; family Cheirogaleidae; genus Mirza; species Mirza zaza. Next base: position 226,640 of record VSMD01139800.1, on the reverse strand, counting down.
TGTCTTTGTAAATCACTGCAAATTACTTTTCACTTCAATTTTTCCATCTCTTTATCTCTTAGTCCTGTAGCCAAGGAAGTTTCCCAAGACATGCCTTCCAGTTCATTAGCTCTCTGTTCAGAGGGTCTAATCTTCTGTATGATTTGTCTTTTGAATTTTTAATTTCAACTACCATATTTTTCTATTATAGGAATTCGTTGCAGATTATTAGGAGAAATGTGATTTTAAACAGAGCTTAGAGAAAAACAAGTTTCTTGTTATTCGTATATCTCAGGGTGGGAACCTTTTAATGTTGGAAGGCTGCATTATTTAGCTGTATTCAAATAAGGCCACATTCAAGAAATTTGAATTAGATATACTTTAAACTGTACATTATTTTGTAAAAATCTGACCATAGTAGTTAAGTACATAGTATACTTAATTTCAAAAGATGAAAATTATTTGTTAATTTTTAAGTTAACTAACTTTTCAATGACTTTATTGTGTCTTCGTTTTGTCAAAAAGCATTTGCATCTTTGCTTGCAGCAGGGAGGTCTGCAGTTTCAGCTGATCCTCTGGATGGGTATCGGTCTTATGTAACTTTATGAGTGTCTTGATTTGGGTTAGGTAGGAGAATGTAGATTTGCAGCAGCAAGTGGTTGAAAATAAAGAAAGCATTTTTCAGGCATGTTGCCAATGGCCTGGGTATTCTACTGCCACAGTCCCCAAACCCAGGCTGCAGACCGGTACTAGTCTGCGACCTGTTAAGAACCAGGGTTAGTGAGCAGCAGGCAAGCGAGTCACTGAAGCTTGGTCTGTATGTACAGCCACTCCCCATCACTCACATCACACCCTGAGCTCCACCTCCTGTCAGATCAGGGGCAGCATAGATTCTCATAGCAGCACAAACCCTGCTGTAAACTGCACTTGGGAGGGATTTAAGTTATGCACTCCCTATGAGAATCTACTGCCTGATGTTCTCAGGTGGCGCTGAGGTGGTGATGCTAGCACTGGGGAGTGGCTGCAAATACAGATTATCACTAGCAGAGAAGTTTGACAGCACAGAAACCATAATAAATCAATTGCTCACAGATGTATATCAAAACCCTATCAATGAGTGGCAAGTGACAATGTAATAATAGAAATAAAGTGCACAATAAATACGATGCCCTTGAAACATCCCCAAACCACCACCTTCAACCCCAGTCCATGGAAAACTTTTCTTCCATGAAACTGGTCTCTGGTGCCAAAAAGGTTGGGGACTACTGCTCTCCTGCATTTTTCCATATTTCAATTGGCTCTTTCTTAGCATCAAACAATGACTTTAGGCTGGGCACGGTGGCTCATGCCCGTAATCCTAGCACTCTGGGAGGCTGAGGCGGGCAGATCACTCAAGGTCAGGAGTTTGAAACCAGCCTGAGCAAAGATGAAACCCCATCTCTACTAAAAATAGAAAGAAATTAATTGGCCAATTAAAAATATATAGAAAAAATTATCTGGGCATGGTGGCACATGCGTGAAGTGCCAGCTACCTGGGATGCTGAGGCAGAAGGATTGCTTGAGCCCAGGAGTTTGAGGTTGCTATGAGCTAGGCTGACCCCACGGCACTCTAGCCTGGGCAACAGAGTGAGACTCTGTCTCAAAAAACAAACAAACAAAAAACCAATGACTTTAAAATGTCATCTACTGAAAGTTCAATCAATTCCATCTGTAGTTCTTTAGATGCCTTGGTGATATCAACTAGGTGAGGCTGAAATGCTAATTTAAGTGTGATGCCATATTTCTAAAAGTCAGTGAATCTTTCTTTGTATTCTCCAATTAATAGGTCTATATGAGCTGCGTATTCTTCAAGTGATCCCCATTTATCATCCTGCTTATCAGTGACCTTTGCTAACTGGGGAAAATGTTCACCTGAAATTTCCTTTTGAAGAAGAAGTGTTTTGAAAAAAGATAGCTTTTTTTAAAATGCTCGGTTTTTGTTTTTTGGGGTTTTTTGCCACATATCATACATAGACTTAGTGTTACCTTGCAAAGAAATATTCAAATTGTTTTGATTTCATGTATCACACTGAAATGCTGCATTCCTTTGGAAATCTTTCAATAATTTACATTGCTGATTCTTTTCTTCATAAATTTTAACTTATCTATTCTCCCAGAGATAAAATTTTGGTTAACATCTGTTCCTGCAATAGCCAATGCACTTTAGAATGATACAGCAAATCCACACTGAATACCTCATTGTTCAACTTTAGCATGTTACAAAACTGATGATGCCATGTTGCGTTTGCAAGAATATAGTTAAAAATACTTATAACATGCTGCAAAGTGTCACTTAAAATAGTAGCTTTAGCACAGAGATTTTGCTGATACAAGATACAATGAAAAGAAATGAGAGCATCTGGATATGTTAATACTTTTTTTTTTTTATCTGTCCAATAAACCCTTCATGTTTTCCTGTCATGGAATCTGCGCCATCTGTACATACACTCATTCAATTTACCAAATTTGGTCCAACTTCATGAGATTTATCTTGAAAGTTGTTTTAAATATTTATCTCCCGTGTTCTATCTGCAAGAGTGCCCAAAGTGTGTAACTCTTCAAAGCAAAGAAAATCTTCTTTGTTATGACTCGAATGAAGTATTAAATCTGCAACAAGTCAGTAGCATCATGATTCTACATTGGAATCTACACTGATTCATCCAAAATGATTGAATAATAACATATATTTTCCTTTTGAAGTATTGCATGAAATCGTTCTGTTAAGTTAAAGGCTAATTCATGCTGCCGACCAGTTATGGTTCTCCTCAAAAGAGGCAATTGTTTGTACTTTGAAACGTTATCAGGGTCTAAGTATCTTGCGCTGTCAACAATACATTCTTTCACAGTTTCTACATATAAGCTACTTTATCAGTTGCTTCAGTGGCATTATTTCCACTTCTGATTGCTACTTTAAAGAATTGTCTTTGCTTTTGCGTTTCATCTTTTAATTTCTGCAATATAACCTTTTGTGCCTCTCCCTCTAATTTAAAATACTGTGGTCCCTATGAGTGTTATAATGCTGATGAGCATTGAATTTCTTTAATGTTGATACTGCAGTATCCCAAAGCAAGCAAATCATCTTATCTTTAGCAGAAACAATATTGCAGTTCCCAATCCTCATTAAAAAATCTGTTTTCTTCCTTCAGCATTCTTTTGGTCTTCTTTGACATTATAGGCTGTAAGTAGATAGAGTTAAAAAAATACTATTGAGCTGTGCAACTGTTCACAAATTCCACTTCAAATAGAAACACAGTGCACTGTTGTCAAAAGCTGATAACATTGGCAATGGGTTTGTCATAAATGGACTTGATAATTTTACAGTGCTGGTAGTACTGCAAATTAGTGCAACCTTTGTGGAAAAGAATTTGGAGATACCTCAAAGAGCTAAAAATAGAAATGCCATTCGATCCAGCAATAGCATTATTAGGCATCTACCAAAAGAACATAAGACATTCTGTAATAAAGACATCTACACCCGAATGTTTATGGCAGCACAATTCACTATTGCAAGGATGTGGAAACAACCCAAGTGTCCGTCAATTCATGAGTGGATTATTAAAATTTGGTATATGTTTACAATGGAATATTACTCAATTCTAAGAAACGATAGTGAGCTAGCACCACTTACAAGCATCTCTTTCACTTAACTTTCAAATCTTTGCCTCCAGGCCCAGCCTGATGCCAAAGGGAAGCCACCCTTGATGCTATAACATTGTACCCTCATCCCAAGAATTCTTAGCCATATAATCTTGCAGGTGTGTAACGTAGACATCTCCTCAGACTCAGAGCTCTGCTGAAATGAGGTTTTGCTCTTTCGTTTGGGTGATGGCCCTCAGCTCCCCCTTACTGCACCGGAATAGATGACCGACTCTCTCTAGTTAGAATTCTTAAGAAGCCCAGCACTCCCAAACAAACTTACAGAAGCCAATTTCTCCTACTCATGGAGCAAGAAGAGAGATGAACCTGTCTTCGACTTGTATTTAAAATGCAATGAAATAAGTATCTTAAATGCCCCTGTATCAATTATATACACAATGTGCACTTATGTGTTTGGGTGAGTGTATTCCTGTTATTACAAAATTGCATTGCTCGAAAACTTACTGTTTTAACTGTCAGTCTCCAACAAACTACCAGCTGAGTGACTGGCAGGCAGAATTGTGTGGTTAGTGAAAAAACTTGATGTTATTGGGCAGAGCCCAGTGGAATGAACAGGACTTTGAGCAGCAGTATTTTTATTTTGAAAGCAAAAAGCCTCAGATGACTTCTCATGCCTGTCAAGTTCTGGATGTTTCAGTGCTTTTCTTGTTTTTGTTGTTGCCCTGCATTTCATACTTTTCTTATATATACTGAATGTGAAATAGCCTAGTGTATTTCTTTGGGGATCCAGGAGTTTGCTAGGTGACACCAAGGGATGAATGTAATTCTGTGACATTTTGTCAGGCTGTTAAAGAGTAAATTTTCCTTGACTGTGGCAGGAGGTAATTATTTTTTGTTTGTTTGTTTGTTTCTGACACAGGGGAAGAAAATTTGGGGTTCCTATTTCAACTAGCTCAAGATACTTTTGTTCTGTTTGGCAGGAAGGGAAAACATATTTTATTGTTGGAGCAATTGCCAGGCTTTGCTTTTCCCTGCAGACTGGATGCAGTTTTTAACACTGTGCAACCTCAGTCTCTTAGTGCTCCTACCCCTCTTCCTGAAGATGTCCTTGATGCATTTCTTCATCCTTTGATCCCTCCTGGCATTTTATCTGTAGGATACTCTGTTATAATCATTTAGGAGCTCACATGGAATATCCACCGCCAAGCAAACACACCAGTAGATATGGTTCATATTCTAATGAGAAGAGCCAGCATGTGGACATCTAAACAAATTACAACAATAATAAAAACACTTCACGTTGCCTTTCAAAGTAAACAGTTATGTATGCAAATGGATCTAAAAAGCAAGTTCATTACATGGTACTTCTTTTTGTAGCCTAGCTTCATGCTTTAAAATTTTAGGTACTTGATTAAAATGTACCAAAAGAATGTAATTGCCTGTTAGGTCCTGATTGGATCCTTTTGTAAATTATTAACTAAATTCTTAGCTACCACCACATTCCTGAGGGAAAGAGTGAGAACCAAGCCCTCAGTTCAGGAGCTGAGGCACACCTGATGCTTTCTTGACACCTGTCCTCAAATTCTGGCTCTGGCAGTCAGTGGGCTCCCCAGCAGAAAAGGCATCCCATAAGCAACCTAGGCTAACACCCCTCACATACACTCCATGCTTCCTAACAAGGCCTTTGAGATCTTTAATGGGAGAAAAAAATGTTAACCTACATTGTTCTCAACCAAAGGTTAATTTGAAAGTTATCTGAAAGATACGCATTTATCATATTAATTAAAAGAAAAGTCCAGCGGGTAAAAATTTTTGGACTTCGTTATCAAAGAGACTGCATAATTATAACAATAATAATACAGGAAGCTTCTGAATTTTTACAATGTTTTGACACTGTGTATTTCTGCATCAACCCAGCCATTTCTCTCATTTCTGGGGTAGGCAGACATCATTATACCCATTTCACAGGTGAGCCAACTGAGGTTTGCTTATTTTCTGAGTGAATTTTGTCAGGGGTCCCTTTTCCCTTAGGAAGAACTGGTTCCCAGAAAGAGTTTAAGTGTCTGTTTCAGAGACTTCTGGTGTCCTTACTACTATCATTACTACCAGTTCCCCAAACTATATCTAAAACTGTCAGTGGATATGGCTTAGAGCTAAGCTATGGTGGGGTTTAGGACATGCAACCTCAAGATATTAAGCAGGAAGGTCACTCTCACCTTCTGCTCCCCTTCTTCCCTGAAGCAGGTCATAAGATCCTCATTTGAGAGGTGCCCTTTCTATAGCCAAAGGAAAGGAACTGAAGACATACAGATGCAAAGAAGGATCTGAACAAGCAGTCCTTGCTAAGTTCCTCCCAATTTTTTACTATTAGATCATATTTTTTTGTCCTCCAATAATATTTTTCCACGACTGCCCACTCTTCAAACCTAAGTATAAAAATACACAAGTCTACCTGTTTCTTTGGATCTTTATTTCTGAAGGCTCCCCTGGGACCTTATTAAATTTATATTTAATAAATTTGTATGCTCTTCTCTTGTTAATCTGTCCTTTGTTATAGGGACCTCAGCCAAGAAAAAAAAATCTTTTCCTCCCCTACATCTGTGATGTTCACTAAATGTCTGTACAGTACCTGGCTCCCATCAACAGGCCATTTTTGGGTTTTGGTTTTGTTTTTAATCCCTATTAACTTCTAAACTACAAAGTGGTCATCTGGGACTTTGCACTTATTATTCAGTGATGTGGCTTTTATTGACACTATATTTTTTTTCATTTCTCGAAATTTGCTATGAAGTTGCTGCTCAGTAAAAAAGAAACAAAAAAAGTAGCCACTGTCCTTAAGGGTCTTGTACATCTAAAAAGTTAAGGTGGTGAAAAATGAAGGTTGAAAATCTGTTTCCTTCTCACATATTGGAGGTAAATCCTGGTATCATTGTTTCGTTGTTTATAGATCTACTTGACAAAATTGCTCATTTTTATGGCTACATTTTCCATTTAAATTTTTTCAGCTGGTCATTCACTAGCCAGAATAAATGAAATATATTATCTAAAAAATATATTCATGTGAAGAGTATATTATCACCTTTAGTGAAAAACCACATAGTAAAATTAATAAAAAGGATACTTTTAAACAGAAAAACTAAGGGGAACTGGAAAAAGAAAGTATACTCCTATTTTAGAGAAAAACTATTTTCTTCTTAAATATCACTCTGTGATACCTATATTGATTCTTACATATTTTTTTAGAAATTCAAATTAATAGTGTACAAGGCAATTCTCTATATGTGAATTGTCTATGCCCATGCCCAGCACCTAATGTATCCATATGAGATGAGTAGTCTGGGGCTAACTCAGCCCAGTTTCTTCCTTTTCTCTCGGGCTGCAGGTCTCCAGGAAGCACGATGAGTGGGGTGCTCACACTTCCCCTCCTGCCTCCCGGGGTAACCTGATGCTCTGACTCCCCTCTCATGGCTGCTCGCAGGATCACTCCCCAGTCTCACCCCTGCTTCCTCTCTCCGCACTGTCTCCTCTAGAACTCCCCTCTACCCATCATGTATGTCCTGAACAGCCCCCCGACTCTCTTCTTACCTACAGTCTGGTTCCCACCTGAAGTCAGCGTCCCAGGCTGCCTCCACACGTACATGTGTGTTACATAGGAAGGGCACGTGCCGGCCACCTCTGAGCTTGCACATTCTGAAAAGGGCAAAAGCTATACCAAGAGACCATGAAATATGTTCTTGATAAATGAGGATGGCATTTCCAGTTAACACAGGATTTAGGGCGTTCATATATGGCCCATGACAGTGCTTCCTACGCAATGGGTGCTCCCAGTGTACCTGCTGAATGAATGGACGCGTGCTGCCTGCATGCACGAAATCCTGCGTGTTTACTATGCAGAGTGTGTCATCTACAGCTGCAGGGGCAGGGATGAAAGATGGAGGCAGGTAGGGAGAGCAGGGAAGCCAAGGACAAGGAAGGGTCCATGTGTGCACAGCAGCTTACCACGTAAAGGCTTTCGTGGAAATACAGCCCCACGTCATAAAAGTTGCCACCGTGCCCGACTGCATGTGTTCTGGTCTTCAGCTGCTCTGTCTGCCACCACGACGAGACACAGCCCCCTAGTCGCCCAAGCAGGGACACTTTGAGGAGGTAAGAGCCTTGCGGAGCCTTGTCTTTGAGGCCCCTCAGACATCTGATGTGTATCTGAAGAGGCTGAGGTGACCCGGGCCACACAGCTTCCACAGCAGGCCGGGTTCTGGAGTCGGGCAGGAACTGGGTAAAACCACACAATTAGCGACAAAGGGCTTCTCAGGGGGGGGAAGTAGACAATTATTTTTACTCAACCTGTAATTGTCAGGTACTAGCAATGATAACAGATGAGGACATACGATATATAATTAGGGGGTCAAAAGGCAAAACTGCCAATGATGGGAGAGAAAGTTTAGCCAAGTTTCCAGCATGGTATGTTAATGATCTGTGACATCAGAAACCATTCATCTATTATAATAAGATAGAATTAACAGGAAACCAAACACCTGTAAAAACCACACAGCATGCCTTTTAAGATAGCTGGGGTTGGTGAATATGGGCAGTAAGCTTCAAACTCGGAGTTTGAAAGGCAATAGCCCTGACCTACAGCACTAATCACACACCATAATGCCACGTTGATAGGTGAAGTGCAAAACGGGTCAGACTGAGCCCTCACCCGATGGGATACTTCTGTGTTTTCAACATCGTGTCAACTTGCCCCATAGGCTTCAAATGAGAGTCAAGAAATAAAGGAAGGAATGGCACTTGTATGTGCTTTTTCCTAAAACTAGCACAAATTGCATGCAACCAAAGCACATGACTCATGGATATTTTACAGAATATTTGAATTTCATTGCTCACCTGCAGCTGAGAGAAATGGGACATTTTCATTTTTAATACACACTAAAAAGTTTATATGGATTGATAAGATTTTTAATGGACTGTTGTTTCAGATTAAACAAAAATTAAACAGGGATTAATAACAACTCAAATGTTGATAAATCATATTTTCTATACTCACAAGTCCCTAATAGTTTTCAGAATAATTTGACTTCGAAGAATCCTCTGTTACCTTGTGCTTTAAGCAAAAATAATGTTAAGTTGGGAAGGAAGCTACTCTCTTGGCCACCCAAATTGGTGGTACCACCAGCTAATCTGCAGCCAACAGTAAGTACTTTTAAATCCTGCCTAGACTTTATTTTATGAGAGATAATACATATTTCCATATAGATAGAATGCTTCTGGAATTAAATCACAGTTAAATAAACAGTGAAACTTGTTCAACTTCCTTTGTTTTTTCATACAAATCATACTTAAAAACTAATCAGAATAACAATTATTTTTGGTTTAATTAGAAAATCTTAATTAACAATAAAGACTTAACCTTAATATTTTGGTTTCCAAAAATATTTTAAAAATTAACACCATGTGAATAAATAAGACAATCTTTTTAAACCTCAAGGCAGGATTACTGATGCAGGCAGACTGAGTTATTAAACACATTCTAAATTAAACGCCTCTATGAATTTTATACTGAAATATATTGTGATAGTTTTGCATGCCAAATGTGACATTTTGTATTTTAGATTCATCTTCTGCAGTAATTTTGGAAATGTCATACAAACAAAGATTTTGTCATTTACCAATGGAATTACTATGCATGGCCGCTTAGCCATCTCTTTGCCGGCTCTTGTGGTTGTTTCAAGTCAGCAAGCCATAAAAAATCTTTATCTCTCTGAAACACAGCAATTTGGAAGATAATCGAATGGTGACTAGGGGGCAGAAATGCCAGTCTGAGGAATTATACCACAATCTCTCTTGCATTTACAACCTTCCTCAAAGCAAGTGTCAGCTGAGTAGGAAAAGGAGATAGAAGATTCATCAAATCTCAAGCCTTGTCTCATTTGCATGGTGGCAGGTCTGCCTCATTGCCTAGTGGGACTGAGCCTGGTTCCACTGACACTCTGTTTTGGGGAATTCCAGCAGCTTTGCCATTGAGGGTTTTTCCACCATTCCATTTCAGCATAGAATTCTCGTCAAAAACCACTTATTAAGACCTACCAAAACTCTGTTTCTCTAGAGTCCTACAGGAAGAAAAGCACAGCAGGCCGCTGTCAATACAATTGATCTCATCATTTAACATTTTGCATCAGAGAAAAAGTCAGTGGCAAGAGCCTCACCTTCCAGCAGAGTCCTGCTGCCGCTCCCTTTGAGTCATCAGTTACTTCTTTGAGGATACCAAGCTGGGCTATGCTGTCCTTTTTGCAAACATTTAGGTCTGCAGTGAATGGCTGACTTGGAGTTCTGCAGCAGTTATAAGAAAGAAAAGATGAAAGAGAAATTGACAATGGCATGTCACAAAAAGGGTTGCCTTTGGAACCACAACACGATAGGATGTTTTCCTTAAACATTTTGCCTGATTAACTATATAGAAATTAGACAACACATTACAGGAGGTGCAGTTAATTCAAGTGAGGAGGGCAAGCATGACCTTGTAAAATATGAGTTTCTGTATTAGCTACTGTTCTCCCAACAATTAAAATGTCACTTGTTTTAGAAATTAACAGAGGAGCAAATATTTGATAAGACTTTTTGCCATTTCATTTTCTATCCTCTCTTCTCCTTCAATCTTATAAATTGTTAGAGAAACTTTGAAGAAAAAAATAATAGCTAATATGAAATAAACTTTAAATTTTTTCTTTTTTTAATGCAATGGCTAGAGATCAAAATCTATTTCCACCGTCAAAATGCTTTCTAGGCTTCCCCCCCTTTAGAATTTACCGACTATATTTGACTATATTTGAGGTTCTTGTTCATTGTTGGCTCTTTTTTCCTTTTCCTTTATTTATTTATTTATTTATTTATTTTAGTTTCTCAAATCTTGATAGTGTTCTGCCTTCCCTAATTCATTTGAATTAAGAAGGACCTTGTATCTTATTTCTGCTGACTTAGGCTTAATTCCATCAGCAGGGCCATCTGTGACAATGACTGTACCCCCACCAGAGGAATAGCCTTTTTGGGTCTCATTGCTGATTTAGTTTCCTGTGATACAAATGATTTCCCTTAATTTGGTTAGAGCTACATTGACACAAGGGTTCATTAGGACACCCATTTGCTGGCAATTCAATTTCAAATTAAATACACTTTGTTGTGAATTTTATTACTTTTAAACTACTGTATCTATTGTCTTTAATGGCCCTATTATACAGTTATAAAGGTAAACAGATTTCATTAGTAAACATCAAACATTTTATGTTAACCACAGTGAGATGGTTTCCTCAGTTTCCTTCTTTGTTCTCTTGACAAGAATTGTAAAACACTCAGAAATATCCTAAAAACTTAATCTAAATAATTAGAACTATTCATGATTATAATCCCAAAGAAAAAAAAGAAAACAGTCCCTGGTTACAATCCCTGTTCTTTGTAATTAAAGGTTTTCTAAAAATACCTTCCCTAAAGTGAAAAAGGAGAACAATGTGCATCAAAAGGTTACGTCACATCTTTAACCTGATATCGGGTACCTCGAGATAAATCTGGGGATTTGTGTCTCCTTGGAGCAATCATATTCTAGGTCAGAAGCCAGAACCAGACATCAGCTCACTTTTGCATTAGGTCCTAAGGCATGTTATTATTCTTGTTTTCCCTCTTCTAGAGCACTTATTAATTTCATATACTTATGCAAGTATATGTGCCTGTGCATTATAAAAAAACATTTTTTTAATTATATAAAAAGCACCTCCCCCTTCCAAGTCACCCATTAGCCCACAGGCCACAGATAACCACTGGAAAATACTGACATCTATTCTTCATAGCTTTTTTTTCTTTACAAAATGTGACTGACACGTTAAATACTATTTTGTAACCTGTATTTTCCACCTTGTATATTATAGGCATTTTCCATAAGATTTTTATTTTACTACAGCATAATATTTGGGTATTATCTAGTAGTTAATTCTAAGTGTCTACCATAATTTATTTAAATGATTGCTTGTTGTTGGATATTTAGATTAGTTCCTATTTTCACACTTGCAAGTTAGCCCAGAATTAACGCTCTGGCATATAAAGTCCTGTAGACTTCCCTGGCCATGTTCGTGGTATAAAGTCCTGTCATCAGAAACGCCGAGCACGGGAGGCACACTGTTCTACGGCTCCCGGAGCTCTACCCTCAGCCACCTAATTGTCCAGGTGATGCCTTGGTAATATACAATCCCATCTCCCCAGCCTTTTCTCTCAGGTGGCAAATAATCCTCACAGGAGACAGGTCCCACTTTGGTGACATCTTATTTGCACTGCTAGGAGGGTTACGAGTTCAGAAAACGGCCCTGAATAAGCAGCACTGATGTGTAGCAGAGCTTCTCAACCCCAGCACTACTGACATTTTGAACCAGATAATTCTCTGCTGTGGGGGCTGCCCTGCACGTTGCAGAATGCTTAGCAGGAGCCCTGGTCTCCTCCCACTAGATGCCACTACCAACTCCCCCAGTCCCAGTGATGACAACCAAAAAGCATCCCAGACATGACCAAATGTCCCCTGGGTGGGGCATGGGAGGGTGCAAAACTGATCCTTGATGAACACCACTGGTGTGCAGCATTAACTAGTATTTAGCCAGCGCTCAGCATACTCAAGGCACTCTTTCAAACACATTGCATTTCTTATCTCATTCGACCCATAAAGTGATCTGACAAGGTATTATTATTCCTTCTTAACCAACGAGAAACTGATGTCAAGGAATGTTAGCTCTCTTGTTATGACCATCATAGTCCTAAGGGTAAAGCCCGAAGTTCCACGTGAGACCAACCAACTTGAGAACTGCCTAGGAACCTGCTACCCCCATGCCTCTGACATTGGAATGGAGGAACTGAGACTATATCCAGACCTTGGAAGTTTCTACACAGAACTGAGGAGTTTGATTTTTTTCTAGAAGATAAAAAAGACACGACTCCCAGCTATAGTACTTCTCTAACGTCCCATCCCCAGACACCATAAGGGAGAAGGGACCTGAGTATATCCCAGGATGAAATGGAGTGATGGTTCCCAAAAACCTGACACTCAGGGTATCAGACTAGGGAGTCTCTGTCATCTATAATTGGCCCATATTTAATCCATAGCAAAACATATACACACAGAAAACACATTAAATCTAACATTAAGGAACATACCTCTCAAACGTTTTGTCGGTCTTTAAACATGACATAGGAATGTACTGGTTGAGTCCTTCCCCTTCAAATTTCAAAGCCTATGTGAAAGAAAATAAAAATAAAATGGATTTAAAACACACTTGAAATGTCTATGTAAAAATTGCTTTTTCTAAAACCAGGATATGCTGACCCTCAGAGGTTAATGTGTTCCCAGAAATAAATGAGAAATGGAAGTTATATCTTAGCGGTTACCTTATTATGGGTTCTTGACTTTTCTCACTTCCTTAGCCACTTTTGGGGCAGGAAGGTAGAGGGAATAGTAAACAACATAACAAAAGGAGGATAAATGCTTGGTGCATACAACACAACTTTCATTGCCTCTGTCTCTCTATTTTCCTCCAAACACACACCTTACACCCACACATACAATAATGGCATGGTTTTAGAACATATAAATAGACATATGGGTAGATTTGTAGGATATGAAAGATATCAATAGTAATTTTAGTCATATAATTTATCACCTAATCTATGGCATTTTGAAAGTAAAAGGGGAAACTTAATTATGCTAAAACAATAGGCATAACACAGTACTATCCTATGCAAATTATAATGTATAGAAATCCTATTAAGAATACTCCTGCAGAGGTCCTTAAAGGGTCCCATACAGGCAAATGTCAACATATTCAGGGAAGGTGAATGATGGAAAGGAGGAGAAAGAGAGGGAGAGAGGGAGAGCGTACCCTCATGCATGTGCACACAAGATGGAAGCTACCATCTCTTAATAACCTAATCTTGAAATGACACACCATTACTTCTGCTGTATGCTTTCTGTCACACCGATAAACCCCAATACAATGTAGGAGAGAAATACACAAAGATGTGAATAAATAACGGGAGGCTAGCAGTTATGAAATCCAGGTAAGCAAATATATTAGATGTTCTTTGATGAAGTCTCAAGGTCTGGGAATAATTCTCCATGGCTTTCAGCCCTGTCCTCTGGGCTTTGGGTTCCATCTTCTGAATCTTCCTTCAGTCTTTCATGAAAGGCAGCACATCTTTGCAGCTAAGTCTTTTCATCAGCCTACTTCCTGCCAGTAGGTCTTTGGTTGTCCAAAGACCTCTTCATTTTGTTTTCTTTCTGTGCCTTTTAGTCCAAGCAGGTGATTTTTCTGCTTATATAATTTCTTTTAAAACTCTGTGGGTCACCTGTGAATCTTATTGGAGTCTACTTCATTAGACAAAGATCAAACCTACCACTCTCTTCAAAATAAGACCTTTTCTACCTTGGTCTCCCACTGGCGGGATGAGGGACGATCCCCTTCGACTCCCTAGGAATCCTATCATTTGATTGAGGGGAACTGTGAGGCTCAGCCCTAATCTCTTTAGAGTTCCTTTTGTCTCAGTGAATAGAATTTTGAGGTACCATCTTTGATATTTTTGAGATCTTGACAAAAGATCTGAGCACAACACTCTTGACTTTGTCTCTAAGCTTTATTTTCCTGGTTTTTGATCTTTGCTCAGAAGCCATTTCCTCGTTTTAGCATGGTTTGCCATCCAAAGAGGCTGAGAATTGTCAAAAGTTGTTTACTCTTTCAAGTCATGACTCATTTTGTTGAACAGTCCTTCAGTTCATCTCTCACCTCTCACATCCCATAAGAAGCAGCAAGAGGAAACCAGGTGGCACTTGCAATCCTCTAGTTGGGAATCTCCTCAGTGAGATAATCCAGTTCTAAGTACATTTTCTGCTTTTCACATTTCTACTTTTCTACTTCACACACCAGATTGCTGAACTCTCTGACGCTCTGTAATAAAGATTTCCCATCCTCCACTTTCCAATGAGATTTTCCTCACTTTCCTGCAAACTCTCACTCCACTTCTCAAAGATCATGAGGTTTCTAGTAAAATCTTCTTCAAGGTACTTAAAGTCTGACACTCTCCTCAAAGTCCACTGTGTAGTTTCAATGTCATGCTCATGTTTTAGGTTTTATTTTGGCAGCACTCCATGTCCAGGTTCCAAAATATGCATTATTTATCACTTTCTAGCACATTACCCCAACTTTAGCAACTTAAGACAAAAAACATTTACTATCTTTCACAATTTCTGCGGATCAGAAATCCAGAAGCCACTTGGCTGTGTTTTCCTGGCTCAGGGTCTCTCACAAAGGTGTAATCAAGCTGTGGATTGGGTGTGAAGTCATCTCAAGGTCAAATGAGGCTGGAGAATCCATTTTTCAGCTCAGTCGCGTGTCTGTTGGCCTCAGTTTATTGCTGGCTGGTGGTCAAAGGCTTTGTCTCCTCACTACATGAACCTCTCGATGGGCTGTTCACGAGATGGCAGCTTGCTGCCCCCAGAGTGAGAGATGAAATGATTCAAAAAGAAAGCTCCACATATATCCATTAAAAAGGGTATAGGAAATTCAAAAGGCTGCAAAATGTTAGTACAGAGGAGAAAACTTGCCAGGGTCATATGTCAGCCTAGATATCATGTTATATATTATGCTTGTTTCTTAACCCAACTCTGGCCAAAGTCTCTCTGAAATAGGTCTGTGAGATAAAATAAAATAGTATGGCTCAATGCAGTAGATATTCTGAAGTTTATCATCTACTAATCAGAACATGTGAGATTTCACAATAGCAATGATGGTCTGTATTTATTGAGCACTAGCAGATACTGTACTTCATCTAGCTTCTCATTCTGCAAATATTTATTGTGGGTTTGCTTTATGACAGACACTGTGCTATAAGCCAGGAATACAGAGGTATAAAAATCATATCATACCTGATATTATGAAGCCTTCTTTCTGGTGGATATGATAAATCAAACAAATAAACTTAAGAAGCGAATAAAATGATAGTGAGTATGGCAAGTGTAATGGATGGATGACACAATCCAAAGGATAATATGGAAAATAATAATTTTAGGGTGCAAGGTTGTAGCAGAGGGTGGTCAGAGAAGACAATGACACTTAAAATGAGACCTGATGGAAAAGAAGAGTTAGCCATTCAGAGAGTGGGAGAAATTGATTGTTTCAGGCAGTGAGAGCAGCATGTGAAAAGGCCCTAGAATAGGAGATAATTTTGCATATTTGAAAAACTGAAAGATTAGACTTCCAGTTAAAACTCTAAGAGACCAGATTGTATAATACCCTACATACCAACAAGATGGGGTGCAGTATTGCCAGATTAGAATACAGAAGGTACCTTGTTGTGGCTTAACTGCAAAAAAAAAAAAAAATCCATGTTTAGTGCCTGTATTAGTTACGGTCTCAACAGAAATAGATTGCACTCCCAAAATTAGATGATTTGTGGAGGAAGATTTATTTCCAAAGGCATTACTACAAAGCTGTGGATTTAAAGGAACTATAAGGCATGTTGTTTCTACATCTAGGCTTTTGAAGGGTTAAGGAGAAAGAGTGGTCACCACACTCTGGCAGGAGAGAGACTCATGTAGATGAGACTTTTTTCTGCCAGGTTAAGACTCAACCTTAACCATACAGTAACAGAGGAAATATTTTCCTCCCTTTCTTCCTCCCCCTTCCCTCCCTCCTATTCCTGACCAAAACTCCCCTTTGACAGGAAGCAGCCAGAAGCCAGAGGGCTCAGGAGCCCCAGCCTCTGTGGTGGAGAACACAGCAGAGGAAGGCAGGACTCAATCTGGGAGGGAAAGAAGTAACATAATGGACATTGTGCCCATAATCTCACTTAGTTCCTCTGCACGTGAAAGCTCTCTAGAAATTTCCACTGCTATGGAGGGATAATCTCATTCAGAAGTCATGGGATGATTGAAGCTAGTAAGTTTCCGAAGAGGCAAATGGTGCACATGGGACAAGCTGTAGGGTGAACCCCTCGACTGAGCCATAAGGAGTTGCTGTTGGACTGGATGAGGAAAGTGAGGGAAAACAGAACCAGAGGTGAACGTCAAGTTTCTGGATTAAGTAAATTTATGGACTGTTGTGCCATTTACTGAGATAGAAAAGAACAGTGTTTTGAGGAACAAAACTTAAACTTCCATGTTGGACATGTTAAATTTGAGGTGTTTTTAAGATACACAAATGGCAGTGGTGAGTAGGAATCAGACACATGGGTCTGGCAGTGCTAGGTAAAAGAAGAGAGCAAAGCCTCTAGCTGTCACCAGCAAAAGGATGGAATGAGGTGATGGAAATTAACAAAGTCACCCCATAAGACACCTCTAAGCACTTCTGCTTGCATTGTATCATTTAATCCTTTGTACATGTTATATCGTTTAATCCCCGCAATTGCCCTATGATGTATACTCTTCAGTGTCATAATTATTTCAAACATGAGTAAATTGAAGCTTAGAGACCTTAAGGCATTTGTCCAAGGTTACAGTACATGGTGGTGACTATTGTTGACTCCTGTGGTTCAGCTCTTACCTGGCATGACTGGTCCTTATATAGTCATTTAATGCCTTGTGAGAGGTTACATTCATAGGCTGACAGTTATTTTTCACTCACTGCCCCCATGTATTTTCTATTACTAGCCCATAACAAACATCCTTGTGAAAACAATTAAGGCTCAGATCAATGATGTATATGGTCCTTCGGAAATCAATAGAAATGCTAGACAGTAAAACCTTACCAAATCTTATGAAATTTCCCTTTGCACTAGCCATTTTACAAGTAGGACCAAACAGAAAAAGCATGGTTTACAAAGAGAATGAACTTCCTCATAGAATCTACTATTTGCAAATCCTTTCAAGTATTTGAAAAACATCAATTATTTATTAATAGTGAATGAATTAAAATTTGGTATAATCTCTTCAATAAAGAAGATTTTATCACAAACTTTATCATGCAATGAATATTTCTGCAGCTTTAGTCATAGTTCTTCTTTCATATAAAAATAATTCTTCTTTTGTATAAAAATTTATTTTGTAATATTTTGCAAGCTAGAATTTCCACTAGATCCTATTAGTCTGAATAAGTGATGGTTTGTTAGAACTGGGAAATAAATAGGGAACAATTTGGCAAAACTTGTCAGTAAATGTTGTTGACAAACCAAAAATTAAGATGGTAATGTTTTACTTATTCATGTAGCATCCAAAAAAAATTCAAAAGATTCCTAACTATCACTAAAGAAATTAAATATTGATTTTTCAAAATTATTTCTTTAGATATCCCTAGTCTGGACTATGCTTTCTAACAATAATATGAAGAAATAGCACAGGGAGTGTAAGATTGTTCCAGAGGTTTCTTCAAAAAAGACAAGGTAATCCCTCCAAATATTGCTGGATTTTCCATACATAGCTATAAATTCTTGAAAACTATTTCTGGTTCCTCAAGTCTCTCTTTTGACAAGTAATAAAAGTCATCAAAGAACCATCTAGATCCTACAAAACTCAGTAGATGTCTACTTTTCATTTTATCTACTACTGAATACTTTACTTGTATGTTAATATTCAAACTCATGGTCTTCTTGCCTGTGGTAATGGCTACTGTAAGTGAGAGGGAAGAAATGAAGGACATAATTCAGTTCCAGCTAATATTCATTGAATATCTCTAATGCGCTAGCCATTAATCTAAAGACTTCATATGCACCAATCTGCAGAGGCCTCATGTTAACCATTTCGGGTTGATATTATTATTCCTATTTTACAAGTAAGGAAATAGCTATAGCAAGGAGAGATCAAGCCTAGAAAGTTGACTTTCAGAGCGTATGCACCTAACCCGTACAGTAATCAGTTCTGAGTTTTATATGCTATGATTATATATTATATAATTTGAATCAACTCTGTTCAAAAATAATGGCTAATAGTCAAACATAAAGGAAATCATTGCCACACTGTAATTATATATTTAAAAATAAAAACAGCATAGGCCTATATGGAAAATCATCTCTATATTGGAATCCCATATGTCAAATTTATAAAACCTTAGTAAATACCAAAACAGTAATATTAAAATTGCCTTTGAATCCAACATTATCTTTGACTTTCTTCTAAAAACTAAAATGTGCATGAACCATGCCCATTAGACTTTCTTCTAAAAACTAAAATGTGCATGAACTATGCCCATAAATACAAGCAATATACCAATGTATTTAAGCAAAATATTGCATGAAAATATATGATACTCTACATTTCTATGTAGAAATGTGCTCTCTGGTCATTTAAACATTTTAATTTTCTGTTTTCAAAAAAATTATACATTTAAGTACATAAGTACCAGAAACCTTTACACTTGTCAATCCTATATATATATATGTGTGTATATATATACACACATATATATATAAAAATTACATGTGTGATATCATTAATAATGCCACCATGATGATTTAAAATGTATATGTGCAATTGAAATAAAAATCAAAAGTTGATCATAGGTAAGATTAGAACTATTCCTTTGGAGGCTATAACTTTAATAAATAATTCACTTTAAATATATCCTCTATATTTTATGATTAACAGCACTCATAAAGTGACTTAGATTGAAGAATTAACCCAATCAGCATTAAGCTAAAGAATAATATGCAGTAATGCCTAGGAAAAAGGTAAAGAGTTTCATTATTGCCCAAAGAAGGGAAGCATGTTGACCCAAATCCATTAGAATTTTCGGGTACTTTAAACTTCATATTTTTTTCCTCAAACACCAGAGCAAGGAGTGAATATACACTATTGTCAATAAAGAAACCAAAAAAATTCTTTCTTCATATTTAGTTCATCCATGAAGGGCTCGACACACTGTGGTATAAAATACTTGCCACATGTTGGTCATAACATTATTTTGTCTTTTTGTTTTTTGGTTTTTTAATCTGCTACTTCAAAAACCAGAAAGCATTAAAATCTCCAAAAAGAAACAAAATTAAAAAGTCCATGGTTCCCAAATATCAAGTGAAGGTCATGTTTAAGTTTTCATCATGAGACAATGAAAGTTCTCTCTAATTTGCCATTTCATTGCTTACAACTTTTCTACTTAAACCTAATGGAAGTTATATCCCAGGCCCCTAGAAGAATGGGTTTTCTATTAGCAAATAGGGGAATATAGAAGAAAAGACACAGGTTGATAAGGTATATGATGTTAAAGCAAATATGAAACAAATATTTGGGTAGAGAGTAGGAAAAGTATAAGACCTAAAGAAGAATGAATACACTGCTTTACCAATTCATGAAAGCTTTCATTACTGGCAAATTCCCTGAATCTAATTTCTAAGTTATTTTTAAATAACTGCTTTATTGAGATATACCTTGCAGCCAAAAGAAAAAAAATAATATTGTTTCTGACTTTAAATATCAAATCATGCTTTGTGTCTTTCAATGTGAGAAATGTAGCTACCAATGACCTAAGATGCCATTAAAACTCTTCTATATATTTCCTGTCTTTTTAGTAGAAATTCTATTTTAGGGAAAACAAAATAAAATTTCAAAAATTAATAACTGTTCTGGCAGGTAGCAATGGGACAAATTTTTCTATAAGATGTCTAAGGTACATGTGACCTAAGCAGTATGTCAAGCTGACTTGTGGGACAATTTATGGTCCTGACTTGGTTCTGGTTTGGACAAACATGTAGTAAAGGACATTTGGGGAACAACTGGTGAAATGTGAGTATAGACTGAATATTTGATAAGACTTCTATCAATGTGATTAATTGTGTTGATATTATTTTGGCTATGTTCTTATTTTTAATGCATAATGATGTATAATTTTTTTTAGCTGATTCTGCATGCCTCTCACAAAAACTAACATAAGCATTCGTGGCTCCCCATCCTCCGAGGGATGTCCACTGGGACGTCCACTGAGATGTCCACTGTGATGTCCACTGGGATGTCCAACAAGAAACTTACTTAGCAGCTGCCATCAGAAAACGGGCCAGCAACCACACTGACCTCCTTCACCGGACACTGCTGGAACTAGTTGGGGAATCAGAACCATAAGAAAAAGTTTAAATATTGTATTTCTGCCTCAACCTCTTAAAATACTAAAAATTGAGTTTGAGACCATCAGAGTGGAATGTTGGGTCCAGGAATCCCAAATAATGTTTCTTTGTGATTATTACTCTGCAGCTCAGCATCTTTACCGCGGGCCCGATTCCCTTTTCCGTATTTGCCTAAGGGAACCTTGCTGCACTAACTCTTCACTGAATTGACTCAAGAGAGACAAAACATGTAGCAGGAGAACCTATTCGTACACGCAGAACATTTTTTACAATGTGAGTTTCCAGAAGGACGGATCAGACACCAGAGTCTTCTATGCATACTCTCTAATTGAACCTTCTTCATAAACGTTACCTTCTTGCAAAAGATATGGAAAATTAAGCACGTGTAAAATAATTGTCACGGTGGTCACAGTGATGCTTTCAAAGCTCTTCATCATCCTGGCAAATCTGTTAAATTTGTGAAGCCTTATTGAACAGTAAAATTGGATGGAGTTATAGCTAATAATTCTTTTGCCTAAACTATAAAAATGATATAAAAGACTCAATGCTTCAGGTTTTTTTCAGAAAAACCTCTATAATCCTGTAATAACATTTTTAACATGAAGTATAATTTTTTAAAAAAAACTTTAAAAACAACTCTAAAATATGAATTATTCACTGCTTTGCATACATTTTCTTCTTTCATATTCACAAAAATCTTAAATTTGGTTAGTAAATTTTGGCTTACACTAATACCTGGGAATACTGAAGCCAAGAGGAGGTAGCAGAAGTATGAATATAATGACATTTTAGATACCAAAAAAGCCATTTACTGGGTATTTTTTCCAGTAAGAAAAATACATATAACTTCTGAAATAAAACTCATTTCTCAAAAATGAGAAAAATCATTTTAGGAAGCTCTAAAATATTTATTAATTTTTTTCTAGGACCATGCTACTTGTGGGGCTCTTTAAACATATGGTGATTAACTTTTGGCACCATGTCTGTGTCTCCCTTTGCATTGAGGGCATTCATCTTAAGTCTTCCTTAATATTTTATATTACATGTCATTAGAATTATTTCAAAAAAGGCCTTGAAATTCACTGGGGAGGACCAGGTTGATAGCCCAATTTGGATATCATACCTATTGACAGTTCTATTATAAAACAAGGAGAATTGTTGGGAAGCTGTACATATGGAGATCTTTAATGTAAAATAATGGAACTAAAACACAGGACAAAATAAACAGAGGAATGGAGGTAATTCATAAATTACTCTATAGAATCAGGCAAATTAAACAAGAATCATTCTAAGTAATGGTGATGTGTGTGTGTGCATGTTTGTGTGTGTGTAAAAAGTGGCTTTTACATTTTAGGTGCTTAATAAATTTTTCTTCTTTAACATCAATTTAACATGTATTTCTTTCTAAGCCCCCATTATATAGAGGATACAAATAAGCCCTTTATCCATAAGAAAATTATGCTTAAGGCAGTGCAGCAAAGTACATTTGAAGAATGGTCCAGCGCAGTATAAGATCAACTGCTGAATGAATAGAAGTTAATAGATAAAACAGGAATTTCCTGACTAATGAGGACATGGAATTATTATTATATAATTTAATAGCTAATGTTTTTATTATTTTAATACTGTTTATTGGATAGGCTATTTAATTATACTTAATAGTTGTGGCAACATTATATGATATGAATTATTATCCCTATTTTATCGATCAGAAAACCCAAACCCTGAGAGCTTAATTGAATTGTCTGAGTCCACATAGATCATAAGATTTAGAGTCTATTTGAATCTATTGCTGTCTGACTCTGAAACCCAAGTTCATTCCACTGCATCGTGATGCTTCCATCGAAAAATAATTACCTGGGCAGGGAACACCTATGAGAAGCTATTTAAGATTTCTGACCAAGGAAATTAAATGATGGGAGATATACCTTAGATACTGATTCTGAAATAGATTGAAGCAGAGAGAATAGAAGCAGGGAGCATGGCTACAACACTCTTAAGGTAGCTTATGCTTGCTTCTTGGAACATGGCAGGCACTGAACTCCGTTAGTAAGGGACATTTTGTTAATGTTTGCACAGTTAATATTTATACTGTTCATCAATGAAACAGATTTTTACATTTATTATGTCAAAGTATCTTTTCCTTTAATCACTTAGGGAAAAAAATGGAAAAGTTCAGATATTTATATATTATCATTTTAGTTAAGATTCCTTACAGGGGAAAATATGCTCTCAGGCAATTTCAGAGGACTCCAAACTACAACAGATACATATGCTTCAGCTTAGACTTCATAGCCTTTCTTCCTTCATGGGTCACCCCACCCTTTCTCATTCTTAAAATTCCTGCTTCTATATCTCTAATTCCCATCATTCATCACCCAGTCCTTCAAAAACAATATATTAATGACAAAAATGAAGGTACACCAAATTATTTAAAAGTTCAATAGGTAGCTACGATCATTGCACATGATAAAGGAAGAAGTAAGTCAGCATTTTCAGAAAGAAGAAAGAAAGAAAAGAGAAGGCAAGAAATTGGAGCATGCCTCATAGGGAAAGCTTAAAAGCTACATCAGTGGCAAATTTAACCCTTACAAAAAATTACAAGATGGTTATTATTGTTTCTGGAAACCACTCTCACCATGTGGTACACAGAGAATGGAACCATATGGAAATACGGAACCATAATACTCATCCAACACAATTGACCACAGAAGTACTGAAGTTCACGACTCATCTGTATATATGTTTCATAAAAAATTACCTCATTATTAAAATCATAAGGCCAATGATTAATGTGTTCTAATTATTCTATTAATATATGTTTCATGAATATATCAAGATATAAAATAAAGCAAACTTTAAAGAAGTATAAAAAAGACCTTATCTCATCAAGTCAGCTGCTACTGTGTAATTGTTGACATGTCCTTGACTTTTCTCTCTTCTCTTAGAATTTTCTGCACTTTCTTTTACTTACACAGCCTCTAGGTATTGATCAGACCTAAATTGTCTAAGCCCTTCTGGCAAGCTCTTAAAATCAGCAAAGCTCCCTCTTGTTGTCTAAACTACATTAATGATAGAATGCGAGGTTTCTTCTTATTTGTGCTCATCATTTACCATATAGCTAGTCTCAGAAAAAAAGAAAAAAAAAACTCCAACTACTTTTCTCTGATACTTTCTTTATTCGTTACCTCTTCTACAATCGAAACAAATAACAAAAATTGAAAAAAATCATTATGTTCTTATCATCTTCTGCCCCCCATCACAGCCTCCCTAATGTGTCTTCAATCTTAAATGATTTCCTCCTAATTAAGGAAAAGTATCCTTAATAAAAGATAAATAAGCCAACTCTACAGGCTTTAGTATGCCCTAACCAGTTCTTGGTTTACTATGTCATTACCTGATTTGAACTTACACCCTTTTCTTTCTATGTTTTTGAGTTTTTATTATATGCCAGACACTTTACTAGGTGCCAAGATACTAAGTAGAAAAGGCAAAGTTGCTCTTTTAGAAGTGTATCACTTATGGGAGTATAATCTACAGATAATCGCTAAAGTGGAGGTTTCTACAAAGATCAGTTAGAACTGAAGGGAAGAACCACCTGAGTTTTACTGGGAGAAATCATCAATGCAAACATCTCAGAAAAAAGAAGGAGGGGAAATAATGTGTCAGTGTCAAGGAAGTTTATTCTTGGAACTATAAAATGAAAAGTAGGAGGTCAGGTTGAAAACTTTTTAAAGAACTTTCACTCTTTCAAAAATATTGAATGTTTCTTAGGTGCTAGGCATTATAGATAAAGGGAAAATGACTACAGGTTTCAGACGGAAAAGCAACCTGGTCAGATTGTCATTTTACAAAAACTCTAGCAGCAGTGTGGGTACACTGCAGAGAAATAGGAGAAGAAGGTGCAGCCAGAGTGAGAGGTTACAAGGCTGGAACTTCAGGGATGTGGCAGTGGGACTGGCAAGGAGGAGTGAGATTCGAGAAATGCATAGCAGGTGAATGAATAGGACTGGGTGGCTGATTTAATTAATGAAAAAGTAGAAATTGAGGATGACAGCTAGATTTCTAGTGTGGATAACCACATAGAGGATGGTGTCATTTGGTACGGCACTCAGCGGCCGCAACACCTTGCCCACAGCCAGCACTCACAGTCCGCACAGTAGTCTGTGCTGTGCATTGACGATGAATCCATTTTGGTCTTGTGTGATGAGGAAAGCTTGAAAGCACTGAAAGCTTGTTTTATTTTACAGTCTTTACTTGTAATGTAAATCAGAATAGGTAACATATACATATATGTTTCCATTATGTTATTTTTAAATGTTCACAATTTTATTTTGATAAATGAAAAATTAGAAAAGTCATATCACTGCTGTAGGCTAAAGTCACCATGCACGTTCATCTGTGGCTATCGACTATAGTCAATGCTGGTACCGAAGTGGTTAATGAGATAAAGAATTCAAGAAAAGGAGGTTTCAAGTGGGAGCGGGGAAAGAAAGGGAACATCCAGTGGTGGTGTTGGAAAGCATGGCAGAGATCTTGGTTGGAGATATCAATTTGAGTCTTCAGTTGAAAGTTGAAGCTGTTGAACATGGGTGAGATGACCTATCATAAATGCATAGAGCAGCAAAAGAAAGAATTCCAGGAAAGCCTACCTTTTAAAGATAGTCAGTAAAGGAGGACCTGCAAATGTAAGAGAAGCCATAAAATCAAGCAATGAGTTACTTTCAGAAAAACAGAACATTTGTAATCTTTCGAATGCAATGGGTCAAATAAAATACAGATTGAAAAGTGACTGATTCGACAATTGCAGGACAAGGAAACAGGAATAGTCTCAGTGATGGCCATAGTGAAAACTAAAAACCAGTGGGTTGAGAAAAGACTGAGAGGAAAGGAAACAGAGAAGGCAAGGAGATGTTATTCTTTCTAGCTTGCTTAGGAGGTGAAGGAAAATAAAGATTTATGGCCTTCAAGAGAAAACAATGCATGAACAATAAAGAGTTGCCATTGTTTTAGTTTCTTTGTTTTTAAATTGAGGTTGATTTGAAATAAAACCATGGTAGAGAGAGAAACCAAAGGAAAAGGAGAATTTAAACATACAGACAGGGGAGACTTTTGCTTCTACTTAAGACATAAAAGTCTCAAGAAAATGTTCCTCCCACCCTAAAAATAAAAATAAGCTGGATAACCTACAAAATCATAGGGTTGTGTTTTTTAAGCCTATTTGAGAGCTGAGGTCACAAAGAAAGATAAATAAAATCCATAAATGATGATTATCTCCTAAGAGAAAAGAAACCCACAGCTACTTCCATCCTTTACAGAGCAGCAGAAGCAGGTAAAAATTGTAAGAAAGATACAACTGAATATTTATCTAACTCTCTAAGGCTAGGGATGGCCTTAGGATGAATATTTATAAGCCACAGATGCTCCAGACAAAAAGAAGAAAAAAGAAAAGAAGAAGAGAAAAAATGAAAGGAAGAAAAAGAGGAAGAGGGAAAAGAAGAAGGAGGAGAATGAGGAGAAGGAGCAGGAGCAGGAAGAGAAGGAGGAAAAAGAGGCAGAGGAGGAGGAGAATGAGGGGGAGGCAAGGAGGAGGAAGAAAAGGAGAAGGAGGAGGAGGAGGAAGAGGAGGAGGAGGAAGACGAGAAGGAGAAGAAGAGGGAAGAGGAGAAGGAGGAGAAGAAGCAGGAGGAGGAGGAGGGGAAGGGTCTATACCCATTCACCAGTTATTTTCTATAGGCCTTCACCAAGTGCTCATAAGAAAGATTAGGGTCAGGGCAGGAAGGCTGAGACAAACCCTCTAGGCACTCAGATCATAAGCTCTGATCTCAGCATCAGATAATTTGAAGACAGTGGTGGGTTGAATTTACCTAACACAACAAGAAGACCCAGAGACAGCTGATTGAGTGCTTATAGATTAAATCAACCCCAGCGCTAATTACATGACGGAAGAAAAAACATGCTTTTTATTGGCATTAATGTTTTTATTTCAGTCTCCACTGTTCACTTACACAGAATTATAGCATTCAATAAAAAAAAGTTACAAGGTGAAAAAAAGCAAGAAAATGTGACCTATTATCAAGAGAGGAAGCAGTCAATAAAAGCAGACCCAGAGATGGATGAGACACTGAAATTATTAGATGAGGACTCTAAAATAACTATGAAAAATAAGTTAAAGGACCCTGTTGATAAAGATAAACAAAGATAAACAACCTTCACAAGCAGATAATGGAAATTACAAAACAGAGCCAAGTGATGATTCCACAAAACAGTAAAATAGTGATTAAAAACTATTTCAGTAGAATTATCAGTAGACTGAATGAATCTGGGGAAAGAAAGTAAAATTGAAGACAGGTTAATATTATTGCAAACTGCACTACAACAACAACAAAAAAATAAGAGTTAAATAAATAAATAAATAAAATCAGCATCCAAAATTTGTGAAACAATACCAGATTAATTAACTTACATGGAGTCCCAGAAAAAACGTGAGAGAAATAATGGAAGCAGAAGAAATATTTGAAGAAGTAATGCCTAAGAATTTTGGATAATTAGCAAAAGACAAACACCACAGATCCAAGAAATTCAGCAAACCTCATGCAGTAAATATAAGAAGAAAAGCAAACCTAAGGAGCATCAGAATCAAAATGATGAAAATCAAAGAAAGAGAAAAATCTTGAAAGCACCCAGACCAAAGACTTATACTTGATTTTTGTTATTTGTAGTATAAAGTCATTGCAAACACTGGATTAGTGAATATGAAACTATTGTGCCTAGAGGAAATGCGGGATTAAGTTTGTGAGAGCTTCTTGTCCCAGCATTTTCATCAATTATAATACTATTTGTGTCATACAGATTCATTTGCCAATATCCTTATAAAACAAACCAGTCTCACTATCATTGAAGACCTGTTCTTCCACATAACATTTTTCCTATATAACACTTGGCAGATATTCTTAAATTCTGATATGCAGAATTTGTCTCACCTGCAAGTTTAACTTTTTTAACATTGTCTCAGTTTATGCAACATGCAAGTCAAACAGCACTAACTCAGGTGGGTTTCCTGAACTTATGTAATATGACTATAAATTTCTTTAGCTTTTAGACTCAATGCTGCCCTCTATGCTTCTTTTTTTTGTTTAAACAGTCATCATCTCATGGATTCATTGACAAATTTAGCCACTTTTCCATTGCTTCATCAACAGTATAAATCTTACTTTAGTATTTTGTGGAGCAGCCTCATGTACAGTATGTGAATTTCCTCTTCCATTTCCTGGATGTACTGTATTGTTGATTCATTCATATTGAACTTAAGGCCAATAGCACTATAAGCCTGAAAGAAGTGTGTCTAATATACATATTTTCTCCAGAAGGCACATCAAAGCCTTCTTATTCTTGGGAACATTTAACAGACTTAACTTCACTTGAGGGTCATTTAAAACAGTGAAATCACCAACAAAAAGCACAAAAATGCAAAAACTGTGGCACTAAGTAGACCACAAAAAGGACTCCATTCACAATATGAGAAGACACAAGAAGGTGGAACATCACCTTGTTCAATCATAGCTAATAACCTGCACATCAGGTGACTCAAATTTTTGCCACTCTGCACATGTCCATGGATGATGATAAAAGTACCATAATTATTGATTTGGGAATTACAAATAAGTTTTAGTGAGTAGGTAAATTTGCAAATACAAATCTTCAAATAATGACAATTGACAGGATACAATATGAGGAAACAAATATAAGAATTACAACCAACTTTACAAGTAAGAAATGGAGGCCAGAAGACTGTGGAATATTACATTTAAAGTGCTACAAGAAAAACTCTCAGTCCACAATTCTGTGTTCGACAAAAATATCCTTTAAAATGAAAACAAAATAAAGACATTTCAACCACAGAAAAGCTGAAAGAATTCATCTACAGAAGACCTGTACCATAAAAAACATTAAATTAAGTTCAATATTCTGAAGAGAAATGACACCAGATGGAAATCCAGTTGTGCAGGAAAAAATTAAGGACATGAGAAATAATAATATTGTGGAAAACATAAAGCATTTTACAAAAGGATTGCCAGTTACATTTTAAATGATATATATGTCTTTCAATTTTCTTAAAAATTTATTGATTATTTAAAGTAAAATTATAATAAAACACAGTATGGGAGATGACAGTATTTATAGAAGTGAAATATATAACAATAGCACAAAGCATGAAAGTATGGAAGATTCATAATTGAAAATATGCTATTGTAAAATTCTTAAAAATTTTTGAAGCAGTAAAATATTTTTGAAGTCAGACTGCAATAAGTTAAAAATATGTATTATAATCTCTAGAACATCATTAAAGAAAAAATCCTAAGGAAGCATAACAAAAACATCAATAAAATAGATAAAATGGATACCAAATACCAAACAAACCACTTGATTTACCACAAAACAAACCCTCCCCAAAGCAAGAAGAAAGAAATAGAGGAACAAAGAGTAAACAAGACAAATAGAAATCAAATAACTGGATGATATACTTAATCATGATTTTATTAAATGTAAATGGGCTAAATACTCTAATACAAAGGCAGAGATTGTCAGACTAAATAAAAAACCAAGACCCAACTATGCATTGTTAACAGGAAACATATCTTTACCATAACATTTTGAAAGTGAAGGAATGAAAAAGTATAAACCATGCAAACACTGATATGAGGAATCAAGTGTGACTATATTAATATCAGATAAATTAGATCTCAAGATGAAAAGTATTACTAGAGATAAAGATGGGCATTTCATAATGATAAAAGAGAAGAAACAACAATATTAAAAACATATGCAAGTTATAATAAAGTTTCCAGATACAAGAAATAACAGTTAACAGAACAAAAGAGAGAAAATAGGCAAATCTACAATAATACTTGAAGACTTTAATATCCTTCTCTCAATAATTCATAGAAAAAGACAAAAAAATCAGTCAAAATGTAGAAGATTTTAACAGCATTATCAAATAACTTGCTCTTTTGACCTTTAGAGAACACTACCCCCTACGACTACATAATATACAGTCTTCTCAACTGTACATGAAACTTGAAATAAGACAAACCATATGCTGGGTCTTACCATAAGTTTTGATACATTTCAAAGAATTATCATACAGGCATATTCTCTGATCACAACTGTATTAAATTATTAATAGAAATCAACAACAATAAGATATCTAGAAAAGCTGCCCAAATATTTGGAAATTAAAGAGCATGCATCTGAAGAATTCATAGGCCAAGAAGAAATTTTAAAATATATTGAACTAAATGATAAGTAAAGCATAACATGTCTACCTTAGTGGAATCCAGTAAAGAAGTACTTTGCTGAAAGAAAATTTATAGCTTTTAAAGTCAACTTTGGGTATTGGGGGAGGTATGAAAACAACAATATATGCTTCTACCTTGAATATTAAAAAAAACAATTTAAGTACACAGAAGACAGGTCTAAGAAAGTCTGACACTGTTTTTGATGTTTGCAGACAGCTTTCAAGCCTACCCCTCTCCCCTCCCCTCTTTATTCCACAGGTGTGGAATTAAGCCAATAAGAAACCCCAGGCACCCCCTCCTTTGATACCAGTAGGAAGTTTAAATCATTCAAGTACCTGCCACATGTAGGGTATTTTACCCCCCTCACCCCTGAATCACAACAAAAGCCAATTCAGTCTCCCCTTCCTGCTCTCTCAAGCCATCTTTGGATGTGCTTGTGAGCCTGCCTGCTCTCCCCAGAAAACCTCATTATGTAAAAAACCTTTTCACACTCTCTTGGTGTGTGCATGTGGCACCATCAGTCTCAATATAGGAAGTAAATTTGGAGTAGGAGGTGTCCATTCTACATCCTAAAGGAAAGGTACCCACTCTCTCCTCTTTTTGAACTTCTCATGTTAGGTAATGCTGGGTATTAATATACCAAACCTTAATGAGACAGACCTAGAACTTTAACCCATCACCTGCCCATTTTTATTTTCATTTTCAGTCTTTCCACAGAAGGAATGTGTGGGAGATGGCCGTTAGAGTCATTTGCTCCACCTAGGAGCTAATTACTCTATTTGGTTCATTTTTGAAAATATTATTAATATGTTACATCTAAAGGCAAAAAATTGATGGAGGTTTGTTTCAGGTTTGCTTATGTATTTTGTACAGATTAGTCAATCAGAAATTATGCTAGCTAAAACAGTTCTGTTGGTTTCTAAATCTACAGTAAAAAGTGCTTTTTAAAAAATAATGTGAATGGAATGCTGTTTAAATATATTTTAATCAGTTCTTTCAAATGTGAAACTTGAGTTTTAATGAGTAAAGGAGAGCTATGAAGAATGAGAGAATACACAGACACAGAGATTAGAAGGAGTGTTCAGGCTTGACCTCCTATGACCAAATGCTATATAGCATCAGCCTCAAAAACAGGACAAATGGAACTCTGAGGAGTCAAGGAAAGAGGTCGGGGGCACCAAGAATTCAGCCTCTCAGCTTCAATTTCCTCATCTGAACCATGAGGATCATCACATCTGACTTCCATGGTTTTATGCAAAGAAATAAATTAAGTGACATGGAAATTCCTGCCCCAATGCCTGGCAAATGATAGGTACCCAATAAATTTAACTTCCAGTAAATTAAATACATATGATCAATCTATCTATCAATCATATATAACCTTATCAGGTAGAAATTATTATGATTTGCTGGAGTTTGAGCAGCTGAGGTCACCATGGCACTGTTTACCTCTAGTTAGAAAATGGCTGATAGGTACGTGTTGGAGCCTGCAGGTGCCTTAAAAAGTTGTTCATTACATCATGTTTTCATTTCCTGAAACTAACAATAGAAAAGTTAGAGCAGGGATTCTCAATTCTTGATACATATTAGAGCTTCTTAAAAATACTGATTCCTAGGTCCCACTCCCCTCTCCCACACAGAAATTGACATAAGTCATCCCAGGTGGCTCTGATGTCCTGCCACCACTGGAGATTGGAGAGTTAGATGGTCTCAGCTGGAAGACAGTCCAAACTGAACTAATGTATGGCAATCAAAACAAAAGTGTTTATTTTCACTTTTAATTATGAGCAAGGTCAAAAATGTAGAGAAGTAGAAGAGAGAATGATATAATTAAATAACCATATGCCCATTATCTAGATTTAATAATAGTTAAATTTTGCAATGTTTGCTTTCTCTCTCTCTCTATATATATATATAGATATATATATATTTATACACACACATATATGCAAAGGCTGAAAAAGTTTAAAGTAAATCACAAGCCTCAACACTTAACCATGAAATTTTTTAGTATTCATCTCTTATGAAGGAGACAGTTTCTTCATAGACATAATGTTATCACACTTTAATATTTAGCACTCATTTAAAAAAAATAGTCTTTACTTTTTAGAGCAGTTTTAGATTCACAGCAAAATTGAGCAGACAATACAAGGAGTTCTTATGTACCCTATAACCTCTCCCCCACACACAGAGCCTCCCCCACGATCATCACCCCTTCCAGACTGGTAGGTACATTTGTTAAAGTTGATGAACCTGCGTTCACACATCATTATCACCCAAAGCCCATAATTAACATTAGAGTCTATTCCTGGTGTTGTACATTCAATGGGTTTGGACAAATGTATAATGACCTGTATCCGATATAGTGTCACATTGAGTATTTTCACTGTTCTAAAAGTCCTCTGTGCTCTACCGGTTCATCCTTCTGTCCCCCAAACCCCTGGCAACCACTAATCTTTTTAGTGTCTCCATAGCTTTGCCTTTTCCAGAATGGCATGTAGGTAGAATCGTACATTATGTAGCTTTTTCAGATTAACTTCTTTAACTTAGTAATATGCATTTAAGTTTCTTCCATGTCTTTTTATGGCTTGATAGTTCATTTTTCAGTGTTAAATGATATTCCACTGTCTGAATATACCACATTTTATTTCTCCATGCACCTACTAAAGGATATCTTGATTGCTCCCAAGTTTTGAAAATAATGAATAAAATTGCTATAAATGGCCATGCTGAAGCTTTTGTATGAACCTAAATTCAGTTTGTTTGAATAAGTACCAAGGACCACAATAGCTTCATCATGTGGTAAGAGTATGCTTAGTTTCATAAGGAACTGCCTAATTGTCTTCCAAGGTAGCTGCACCATTTTGCATTCCTACCAGCAATGAATGTAAGTTCCTGCTGCTCCACATTCTCACAAGCATTTAGTGTTGTCAGTGGTCTGGATTTTTACCATTCTAATAGGTGTGTAGTGGTATCTCACTGTTGTTTTAATTTGTAATCTCCTAATGGCATATGATATTGAACATCCTTTTGTATATCTATCTGGTTATTTTCTTATTATTGAGTTTTAAGAGTTCTTTATATATTTTGCATAATTGCCCTTCATCAGATACATCTTTTGCAAATATTTTCTCCCAGTCTGTGGCTTGTCTTATTCTCCTGAAAGTGTCTTTTGCAGAGCAGATGACTTCATTTTAATGAATTCCAGTTTAGTAATTATTTCTTTCATAGATTTTACCTTTGGTATTGTATTTAGAAAGTCATTACTATACCCAAGGTTGTCTAGATTTTCTCCTATATTATCTTTTGGGAGTTTTATAGTTTTTCATTTTATATTTAGGTTTATGATTCATTTTTCAGTTAATTTTTGTGAAGGGTATAAGGTCTGGGTCTAAATTCACATTTTTGCCTGTGGATATCCAGAGTCCCAGCACCATTTGTTGAAAAAACTATCTTTTCTCCACTGAATTGACTTTGCCCCTTTGTGAAAAAATCAATTGACTATATTTGTGGGAATCTATCTTGGGGCTCTTTATTCTGTTCCACTGATCAATGTGTCTAAATTCTTTCACCAATACTACACTGTCTTGATAACTGTAGCAGCAATATATTTTTCTTATATCTTCTAATACCTAGATTATATTCCAATTTCTCAAAAGTTTTTGTAAGAATTAAATACAGTACTATACATAAAGTACATAAAATAATGTCTAGACATAGTAATTGCTGTAGAAGTATTAACTATTATTATAAGAAAAGAAAGGATCTTAAGTTTAATGTATATAGGAATCTCCTTGAGGATTTATGTCAAATCATACATTCTAGGGCTCCTGTCATTACTGAGGTGATGAGACAGTAAGTATGTGCTTGTTCCAAGGAATATACATTTTCATTAGCACCTTAGGTACCTGAGAGAGATTGGTGAATCACATTTAAATAGCAGTGGCAGTGGATTTTATCTGAGGAACCTAAAGATGGTAAAAAGAGAGACTTGGTGCACCATAAAAACAAAACTGATAATATGAGGAAAATAAACCCTCAGCCAAATAAGAAGGAAATCAATGTACAATATTGAAGGTCTGCTATGTGTAAAACTGTTATATGCTAGGAAGCAAGGAGTGGGGACAAAGACATAAAATACAAAATTCTCTGTATGTATGCGTATGTTTGTGTGTGTTTGTGTGCATGTGTGCAAACGAGGTAACCCCTGCTCTTTTAACTCTGCCACTCCACAGGGGGCCCAAGGCATAAGATTCGGAAATTTAAGTAACCATAACAGAGTAAAGAAGCAATGGAAAATAAACACGTAAAAGATAAACTTTTATTCTTCTAATAAACCATGCAATGAGTTGCTTCTTTTGAAATCTGTTTGGAAAAATATGTAATTTGCTATCTTCTGAGTGTTATTTCTAATTGGAACTGAATTGGCTTTTGATAAATAATAATAACAATATTGCAGGATCTATGTTCTTAACATCTGTGCTTATGAACATTGTACAATGTCTTTTTCATGATGTTCTTCAAAATCAATGGATTATGAGGTAGATTTATGTTTAATTGGTGTGGACATTTATATATATACAGATATATGCTTGTATACATATATAATTATTTTTATCTTTTCTTCTATTGCTAACTTGAACTATTTCATAGGAAATGCACATTATTTCTTCACATAGAAAAAATACAAAAGGAGAAGTTCTCAAGGAAATGGAACAATACTAAGTGATCTTAATGGGAAGTTATAAACAGCTCTTTATTAGTAAATGGAAGAAATAATTTGAAATAAAAACAAAATAAAAATCATGTCTTTTAAAGCAATGTCGTTTCCGATCATCACATAAAGTTTCTTCGCAATTTCTCAGAAGCTACTGGTTTCTGTTGAGCACTGTTCATCTTTGCCCTGATTTTCTCTGGTTTATACATCATATCCCTGATTCTGTCATTTAATCATTGACTAACTTGGGATAGTTTCTCGCAAAAACCTCAGTTTCTCTGTTTACAAAATGAGGTTAGTAATTCTTGACATCGTTATACTTCACTGAGGTAGTTCCAAGATTAATGAGTCATGAAAGCTCCGAGCTGCTCTGATCAAAGGCACTGTGCAACTACAAAGGGTTGTGATTATTTACCAGTAGCTCCTTTTTATTATGCCACTAATGAACATTGTGGTCAGCAATAACTTATTAGAGGAAAAAAATGAGAAGTGAAAGTTAAGAAGGCTGTTTCTCTTCATATTCAAATATAATTCTTGTTAATATTAATTGGTGTTATGCAGACATTTTGAAAACGGGGCTTCCTGCAGACTAACAGGTCCTGTTGGAGTCTTTGTAAATATACCTAACATTCTGGGTTTAGAGGATTGAGCACACTGTGAGTTTTCCTTGGATTTTTGCAGGTTCTACATGGAACTCACATTTCAACAGACTTGGTAGATAAGACATGCATCAAAATATTTTCGTTAAAATTATCTTCTCAAATATCTCCCTTTTTTCATTCTATTGATCCTTAAACAATTTTACTGACAAATCTCTCTCCCTCCCCGCTCCTTCTATCTCACATATACACATACATACACACACACACACACACACACACACGCACGCACACGAGTAAGTTTCACCTCACTTTTCTTTGGGCATGAAGGTAATCCAAAGTTATATTTACAGAAGCCAAGAGTGGAATCATTAGTCTTGCTGGAAATTTTCAATCACATGGATATAAATATAAATTTATTCTCTGTTTCTTCTCAAATTCTGTTCCATTATACCATTATATACTCTGGTACATTAAACACTCAACATGAGCAATCTAAATAGCAACAATGGAATCGTACATATTCAGTATATGTGTGAGAAGATTTCAACCTTTTCCAAATTGATAAACAGCACAGAATCATTAAGGTACATATAAGGTTTCAAATGCTTGAAGAAAACTTATAAATATTAGCAATAAAATAAGCAATTTTATTTCACTTTGTCTATCCTAAAAGTGCATATCAAAATCTTCTTGCTGGAATATTTAGAAGCACTTTGGGTCTCTGATAACAAGAAGAAGTACAACCTCTTAGGGCCCTGGCAGTCCACCTATCTCTGAGCAGTGCTCTTCCTCAGCCTCAGGCCCCTCTCCTATCCAAAGCCCTATCCTAAAATAAGCAAAGCACTCAGCAACTAGAAGCACTTCAGCTGAAACGTTTGTGAAACAAGCACATCCTTCAGTACTCAGGGTAAATGAATTTTTCATGAACTAGGATCTATGTAGAAAAGTTTTCATGAAAATCTGGTGTTTTGTAAGCTATGGACTGAATTGTGCTCCTCCACAATTCATATGTTGAAGCCCTAACCCCCAGTGAGATGGTATTTGGAGATGAGGTCTTCAGGAGATAATCAGGTTTACACGAAGTCATCAGGGTGGGGCCTTCATGAGGCCATTAGTACCCTTATGGGAAGAGACATCAAAGGACTTGTTCCTTCTCCCTGTCATGCAAGATTAGCCATCTACAAGCCACAAAGAGGGCTCTCTCAAGAAACTGACCATGCTGGCACCTTGAACTTGGATTTCCAGCCTCCAGTACTGTTGTTTAAGGTGTTTAATCTCTCCAGTCTACTGTATTCTATATGGCAGCCCAAGTTGATGAATACAAACAGAAATATCAACAACGCCATAATGACATCATAGAGACTTGTGGTTCACTTTGTTTAGTCTTAACATATGAAAACTCTAAGTGAATTCATAACCTTACAAAGATATAAGTATGAAGGTAAACGATTCATATTTCCTGCAATTATTCCTTCATTCGGTGTGTTATGTGTTAAACACTTATTCAATAAATATCAAAGTAGTAATATTGAACTACAGGCTGAGTGTTGGGTAGAAAAACACACAAATGAACATAAGAAAGTTTTTAACTTCAAGGAGTACAAAGCATGAAAAAGAGACAGGACACTTACTCAGAGAAACCAAATATGAGAAGAGAAGAACGAGCAATCGGGCTTCCTAAAGGAAAGGAAACCCACACTGCTAGGATGTCACAGCTAGGCATTATTGAGAAGAATGTCTTATTGTTGCATATTATATATTTGGGGAATTACAGTCCTTTTTGTTTTAAGGTGAGACAATGTATGTAAGGCATGAACTCAATGGTAAGTAGGGTGAGGATGTTAGTTAATTTTTTTAAATACTGTATATTTTCAAAATAAAGGAATGGAGGAGTGACATCAGCAAATAGTGCAATAACAATTCCTTGGCTTCACTCTCCCCACAGAAATCCAACTAGTAATTATCCATAGGCAAGAATACCATCGGGAATATCCAGAACACACCAGAGTAAGGCTAAGACACCTCTTGGTCCACAGAACCAGGAAAAGCTGCAATCAAATGACAAGAGAAATAGTTCTGTTTGACTGTACCACCCTTCACCCAAGCAGGCATGGCACTACACACAGCGAATTCCCCTGGACTCACAGCATCTACAGTGGGAAAGGGGAGTTGAAGGTGGACATTCAGCTTCCCCAGCATTCTGGGACCCTTCATAGGAGGTTCACTTTGTCTCATCCTATGGAAACATTGGGAGTACTGACAGGGATAGACCACATGGGGTCAGTTAGAAACAAATAACAAGAATAGGACCCAGAGTGACCAGCATGCAGATCTTGGTGGTTGCCATGCATTTCAGCTATTGGAGGCACCACACTGGAGAAACCAGCCAGTAGCATCATGCTGCAGGAAACACAGTCTATGGATCTACCAGGTTTGAATCCCTAGCCAGCTTCCACATACAGTCTGGGTGCTCCATTAAGTCTTTCCCAGGTCAAGAGGCAACTGCAGACCTTTTCTCTTTTTTTTAGCATCTGGCCCTGCCCAGCCCTGCCCAAGCAGTGGAGAGATGCTACAGCTAAGCCCTGGTGCTCTCCTTAAGTCTTCCCCAAACTAGGAGGCAACCAAAAGTCTGTGATTACCCTTGGTGGCAGGATCTGGCCCTATCCATCCCCAGTGGCTGAGTGGTGACCCCATCAACCCTTTTATGGATGTGACCCAGAAACCACACCAACAAAAGCAAAGATGGACAAATGGAGAAATGGAATGGTGTCAAACTAAAAAGCTTCTACACAGAAAAGGAGAAAATATTTGCAAACTGTACATCTAATAAGGGCTTAATATCAAAAATACATAGGGGACTCAAACAACTCAATAGAAAGAAAACAAATAACTCACTTAAAAAGTGGGCAAAAGGACCTGAATAGACATTCTCAAAAGAAGATGTACAAATAACCAACAGGTATATGGAAAAAAAAAAGGTCACCATCACTAATTAGTAGAGAAATGCAAATTAAAACACACTAAGATATCAGCTCACACGTGTTAGAATGACTTTTATCAAAACAAATAAACAAAAAAAGACAGAAAGAATGGAATAAGTCCTGGAAAGGTTGTGGAGAAAAAAAGAACTCCTAAACAGTGATGGGGGCAAAATATAAACTAGTACAGCCATAACAGAAAATGGTATGTTCCTCAAAAAACTAAAAATAGTACTACCATATGATCCAGTAATCCCATTACTGGGTATATATCAAAAGGAACTGAAATTGATATGTTGAAGGGATATCTGCACTCTCATGTTCATTGCAGCATTATTCACAATAGCCAAGATACGGCATCAACCTGTCTATCAATGCTTAAACAGATTTAAAAACTGTGATACACACACACACACACACATACACACACACACACACTGAAATACTATTCAGCCTTAAAAAGGGGGAAATTTTTGTCATTTGCAACAATATGACTGAATATTATCACTTGCCTCATAAAACATGTTGGTTCATATTCTACTACAGAATAACTTAAAATATGTCAAAAGGACTTAGTCAGCCTGAATGTCATTCCCTTCAAAATGTAAAGTGGCATTTCACCACATTATAGCAGCACAATTCATGATTGCAAAGATGTGGAAATAACCCAAGTGCCCATAAATACATGAGTGGATTAATAAAATGTGGTATATGTATACCATGGAGCTCTACTCAGGCACAAAAATCAATGGTGATCTAGCTAGCACCTCTTGTATTTATCCTGGATTGAGCTGGAGCCCATTCTACTAAGTGAACTAACCCAGGAATGGAAAAAACAAGCACCACATGTATTCACCATGAAATTGTTATTAACTGACCAGCATTTAAGTGGACATATAGTAGTAACATGCATTGCATGTCAAGCAGGTGGGAGAGAGGAGGAGGGATGGGTATATTCACATCTGAGGAGGGCGGTGCACACCATCTGGGGGATGGACACGCTTGAAGCTCTAACTCAAGTGGGGCAAAGGCAATATATGTAACTTAAACATTTGTATCCCCATAATATCCTAAAATTAAAAAAATTAAATAAAAAATGTAAAGCGACAGATGAGTGATAGAAAATTTTATATTAAAAAACTATATTCTTTGAAAACTACACCCTCTCATGCAATATAGTGTGATACTTAAGACTGCCTAAGTTTGAATCCTGCCTAAGCAACTTATTAGCTGTAAATCCTCTCCCAAGTTACCTAACCTTTCTGTGCCTTAAGTTGCTCTTCTACGAAAGGGGAATAATAACAGTATCCTCTTAAGGGAGCTGTGAGGTTAAATTATGTAAAGTGCTTAGAATAGTGTCAGTAGGCATGCAATAAATGTCAGCTATTATATTATTAAAGTGACATTTTCTCTGTTCTATGACACTTAAATATTTTAAAAAGTAATTTAGATGGTATGCATGAAAGTACCAAATCATAACACTCCACATAATGACATTATAACTCTATTAGAGAAAATTAATATCAAAGAATACTTATATGCCCATGATATCCATGATAATTTTGTCATACTAGTTATCTGTATCACTCATTCATTCATTCATTCATTCATTGAACAAACGTTCAAAGAGGGTAAACATCTTTTTTCTGCCAGGCTCTGTGCTTGGTGGCGAAGACAAAAAGATATGGTCTTTTCTCTAAAGGAACTCATGGAATATAGTATAAGCATCTTTATTTTATTACTAAAATATTATTATGTATTTTTAATATCAAATATGGAGGTCTTCTTCTCTTGAAAACAATGCAGTCTTGGACAGCACAAGTTTTCAGTTTGAGGCCCATAAATTCATTGCTGACATATAATTGCAGGCTGTATTTCTGAAGAAAGTTTGGTTTTACCAGATACTTTATAAGGGGATGGAAATAGGTAGGCAAAGAAGAGGGTGAAATTATTAAATCATTTGTCAAACTGGTGTTGTTTTGTTTTCAAATTATGTGTAATGAAATCATGTTGAATGTGGCATACTCAATATGGTGAAATGGCAGTACAGTTCTACAAAAATTGGTATGTTTTGCTCTAAAAATAAATTCATCAATGTCTTTGTTTCAGAAATATTGATTTGGTTTACTAAAGCTAAAAAGATCTCAGGCCAGAAGGTCAGTTGTCAGCCGGCTGAGCTTGTCTTAAACTTTAAGGAAACATCTTGATTACTGTTGGTGGTGAAGCATATCCAAACGAAAAATAAAGGACAAGAGTTGGAGGTTAGTCAGGGACCACTTACGATAATTTTAAATACATAAATTTCAGAATAAGATTTAAAAAGAAGCTAATACAACATGCAAATCTACTGTAGATTATTCCAGTGTCCTATTGAGTCTTTTCCTCCATGTGGTTCCATGAGCACATAGAAACCCAGACAGCAGGTCCTCGAAAAACACCATTTCATTCAATGTTGTTTTGTTATAATATTGATGACAAAATCAATTCAGTTCCTGGCCAGGGCTACTGTCTGTGCAGAGTCTACACGTTCTCCTGTGTCTGTGTGGGCTTTCTCTGAGTACGTTGTTTTCCTCCCACGCCCCAAAGATGTGCATGTTGGGTTCATTGGTGTGTCTACATGGTGCCCATCTGAGTGTGTGTGGGGGGGGGGTACGTGTGCCCTCTGATGGGATGGTGTCCTGCCCAGGGCTGGATGCTGACTTGGCCCTGAGCTGCTGGGACAGGCTGTACCACCTGTGACCCTGAACTGGAATAATTAGGTGAATAATTTTCGTACTTTTTATTAATCTTTCTTAAATCTATGTGTAGCCCACATTTATTCAATGTTTAATATTAAAAGTGCTTTGGTCTTTATTTAGAAGTACATTGATTTTTTTATTGACCAGAAGTAAGCCATAGGAACTTCACTTTTGTTTCTATCAATTAGCCTGTATTAAAATTGGTTTCATTATACATCACTTTGCTTAGTCTCACTTTCCACAAACATATTAATGATGTTAAGTGAGGACTTCCTCTCCTCCAAATAATGACAACACACGTTCTTCCTTTGCCCTGGTCCTTGGAGAAGTGGTGCAGCTTCCTACCCTGGCACATGTGAGGCTTGCTGACCTTCATGAGAGGACACAAACCAACCACATCCTAGGGCTTAATTGAGCAGTGAAGGAAATGCAATTGCCACTAATCAGAAATAAAGAATTTCCACACTTCAGATTCTTATTCAATAATACAACTTCAAATTCACAGACAACCTATTTATACTGAATATTCAGGTCCAAGAAATTATGTTCATGGAGATTTTTGAAGAATAGTAAGCCCATCCAATATCTAGACATATAAAATGTTATCCTCGACTCATGTCTGACCAACAGGGATGCAAGCTTGGACCATCTCATTTTGCCTGACTGTAGAATTTTAATTGCTTTAATCATTCACATGTTGCTATTATGTTGTGGGCTCATACACTTTAGTTTTTAGTGACATAAATTTCTTCAGTTACTCCGGTTGCCTAATTATCAGCTTCAATAATACCTACTATTGAAAGAGAGGAAAAGAAGGATAGAGGCTATTTTATGTTCTAATATCAACTAAAAATATCAGTAGCAGCAAAGGAAAAAAGACGATATGTAAAATAAACCTTAATGAAAAGAGTAACAATAGTTATCAGGGTTTTTTTGGTTTTTTTTTCTTTTTTCTTTTTATTTTTTTAGCATATTATGGGGGTATAAGTGTTAAGGTTTCATATATTGCCCATGCCCCCCTCCCCCCTCGAGTAAGAGCTTCAAGTGTGTTCATCCCCCAAAGGTTGCACACCTTACTCATTGTGGTTGTATATACCCATCCCCTCCTCCCTGTTCCCACCATGCCTACACCCAACATATGTTACTCCTATATGTCCACTTAGGTGTTGATCCGTTAATACCAATTTGCTGGTGAGTAAATGTGGTGCTGGTTTTTCCATTCTTGAGATACTTCACTGAGTAGAATGGGTTCCAGCTCTATACAGGAATATACAAGAAGTGCTATATCACCATTGTTTCTTAAAGCTGAGTAGTACTCCATGGTATACATATACCACATTTTATTAATCCACTCATGAATTGATGGGCACTTGGGTTGTTTCCACAGCTTTGCAATTGTGAATTGTGCTGCTATAAACATTCGAGTGCAGGTGTCTTTTTTGTAGAGGGTCATTGGATCTTTTGGGTAGATGCCCAGTAATGGAATTGCTGGATCAAATAGTAGATCTACTTGTATCACTTTGAGGTATCTCCATATTGCTTTCCACAGAGGTTGAACTAGTTTGCAGTCCCACCAGCAGTGTAGGAGTGTTCCTCTCTCTCTGCATCCACGCCAGCATTTGTCGTTTGGGGACTTTTTGATAAAGGTCATTCTCACTGGAGTTAAGTGATATCTCATTGTGGTTTTGATTTGCATTTCCCTGATGATTAGAGATGTTGAACATTTTTTCATATGTTCGTTGGCCATTATTCTGTCTTCTTTTGAGAAGTTTCTGTTCATGTCCTTTGCCCATTTTTGATAGGGTTTTTTGATTTTTTCTTGCTGATTTTCCTGAGTTCTAAATAGATTCTAGTTATCAGCCCTTTATCAGATGTGTAGCTTGCAAAAATTTTCTCCCATCTGTGGGTTGTCTGTTTGCTGTCTTGACCGTTTCTTTGGGTGAGCAGAAGCTTTTTAATTTGATCGGGTCCCA
This sequence comes from Mirza zaza, assembly GCA_008750895.1. Lineage (NCBI taxonomy): Eukaryota > Metazoa > Chordata > Mammalia > Primates > Cheirogaleidae > Mirza > Mirza zaza. Next base: position 183,654 of record VSMD01139800.1, on the reverse strand, counting down.
TTTGTTTATTTTTATTGCTGTTGTGATTGCCTTTGGGGTCTTCTTCATAAATTCTTTGCCTAGGCCAATGTCTAGAAGAGTATTTCCAACATTTTCCTCTAGCATTATAATAGTTTCACACCTAAAGTTCAAGTCTGTTACCCAGCGTGACTTGATTTTTGTGAGAGGTAAAAGGTGTGGGTCTTGTTTCAGTCTTCGACATGTGGCTATCCAGTTTTCCCAGCACCATTTATTGAACAAGGATTCTTTTCCCCAGTGTATGTTTTTGCCTGCTTTGTCGAAGATTAGTTGGCTATATGAGGATGGTTTTATATCTGGGTTCTCTGTTCTGTTCCACTGGTCAATGTCCCTGATCTTGTGCCAGTAACATACTATTTTAATGACTATAGCCTTGTAGTATAGTTTGAAGTCTGGTAAATTGATACCTCCTATTTTGTTTTTATTGCCTAGGATTCATTTTGCTATACAGGGTCTTCTCTGGTTCCATACGAAGTGTAAAATTATTTTTTCTATATCTGTGAAAAATGATGATGGTATTTTGATAGGGATTGCATTGTCTCTGTAGGTCACTTCGGGTAGTATAGACATTTTAACAATGTTGATTCTGCCAACACATGAGCACAGTATATTCTTCCATCTGTTTACATCCTCTGCTATTTCCTTCTTCAGTGTTTCATAGTTCTCCCTATAGAGGTATTTTACCTCCTTAGTTAAATATATTCCAAGGTACTATATTTTCTTTGTTGCTATTTTGAAGGGTATTGAGTCTTTGATTTTGTTCTCACTTTTACTGTTGTTAGCGTATATGAATGCCACTGATTTCTGTGTATTGATTTTATATCCTGAGACTTTACCAAATTCATTTATCAATTCAAGGAGTCTCTTGGTTGAATCCTTGGAGTTTTCTAGGTATGATATCATGTCATCAGCAAACAGTGAGGGTTTGATCTCTTCTGCTCCCATTTTGACGCCCTTAATTCCACTCTCTTGTCTGATTGCTGTAGTGAGGACTTCCAGCACTATGTTGAACAGAAGTGGAGATAGTGAGCAACCTTTTCTTGTTCCAGTTCTAAGTGGGAATGCTTTCAATTTTTCCCCATTCAGTATGATATTGGCTGTGGGTTTGTCATATATGGCTTGTATCATTTTTAGGTAAGCCCCATCTATGCCTATTTTGTTGAGTGTTCTTATCATAAAAGGGTGTTGAATTTTGTCAAATGCTTTTTCTGCGTCTATTGAGAGGATCATATGGTCTTTGTTTTTGCTTCTGTTTATATGGTGAATTACATTTATAGATTTGCATATATTGAACCATCCCTGCATCCCTGGGATGAAGCCCAGTTTCTTGTGATGAATTATTTTCTTGACAAGCACCTGGATTCAATTGGCTAGGATTTTGTTGAGATTTTTTGCATATATATTCATAAGGGATATTGGTCTGTAGTTTTCTTTTTTGTTTCATGCTTTCCTGGTTTGGGTATCAGGGTTATGTTCACTTCATAAAATGTGTTGGGGATGTTTCCATCCTTCTCGATGTTGTGGAATAATTTCTGCAGGATAGGCACTAGTTCTTCTTTGTAGGTGTGGTAAAATTCCGGTGTGAAGTCATCTAGTCCAGGACTTTTCTTTTTAGGAAGTTTTTTATTGCTGTTTCAATTTCAGTACTTGATATTGGTCTGTTCAGAAATTCTATTTCTTCCTGGTTGAGCCTAGAGAGGCTGTGTGTTTCTAAGAGATTGTCCATTTCCTCCACGTTTTCCAGTTTGTTTGCATAGAGGTTTTTGTAGTATTCATAAATTATATCTTGTATCTCCGTGGCATCAGTTGTGATTTCTCCTTTATTTTCCTGATGGAGCTTATTAGAGATTTTTCTTTTCTGCTTTTCACTAGTCTAGCCAATGGTGTGTCAATTTTGTTTATTTTTTCAAAGAACCAACTTTTTGTTTTATTAATCTTCCGTATAGTTTCCCTGTTGTCAATTATGTTTAGTTCTTATTTGATCTTAATGATTTCACTTCTTCTGCTGGGTTTGGGATTAGTCTGTTCTTCTTTTTCCAGCTCTTTGAGATGATTCATTAGGTTGTCTATTTGTGATCTTTTTGACTTTTGGATATAGGCATTTATGGAAATAAACTTTCCTCTCTGGACTGCTTTAGCTTTGTCCCACAGATTTTGGAAACTTGTGTCTCCTTTGTCATTTAGTTCAAAGAATCTTTTGATTTCCATCTTGATTTCCTCATTTATGAAGTGATCATTCAGCAGAAGGTTGTTTAGTTTCCATGACTTTGTGTAGAAATAAGACCTCCTGTTAGGATCGATTTCTACATTTATTCCACTGTGGTCTGAAAAGATATATGGTATAATTTCTATTTTTTTAAATTGTTTGAGACGTGCTTTGTGTCCTAGGATATAGTCAATCTTAGAGAATGACCCATGGACTGGTAAGAAGAATGTATATTCAGTGGTTTGGGGGTAGTATGTCCTGTAAATGTCAGTCAGACACATTTGTTCAAGAGTTCTATTTAAGTCCATTATTTCTTTGTTGATTTTCTGTTTGGAGGATCCGTCCTGTGCTGTCAGTGGGGTGTTAAAGTCTCCGTCTATTATGGTGTTGTTGTTTATCCATTTGTTTAGATCCAGTAGAGTCTGATTTATGAATCTGGGTGCACCAAGGTTGAGTACACATATATTTAGAATTGTTATGTCTTCTTGTTGAACTGTACCCTTCACCATTATATAGTGACCTTCTTTGTCTTTTATTACTTTTGTTGATTTAAAAACTAAGTTATCTGTAATCAGCACCACCACACCAGCTTTCTTTTGGCTTCCACTTGCTTGAAATATTGTTCTCCACCCCTTTACCTTTAGTCTATATGCATCCTTGTAGGTTAGATGTGTTTCCTGAAGGCAGCAGATACTTGGCTTGTGTTTTTTTTTATCCATTTGGCCAGCCTATGTCTCTTGGGTGGGGAGTTCAGGCCATTCACATTTATTGAGATAACTGACAGGTGGGGCAGATTTCTGTTCATTATGTTGGGTTGAACTTTGTTGCTTTGTTTTCTCTCTTGAGCCATTGTGGTATCTAGGCTTTGATCTTTAGCTTTGAGTAGATTTACATTCGTGAGTGTTTATTGTGCTAATCCGTGGATAACACTGTTTTCAGTACTTCTTGAAGGGCTGGTCTTGTCTTGGTGAATTCCCTCAGTCTTCACTTATCTGAGAATGTCTTGATTTCTCCTTCATATATAAAACTTAGTTTTGCAGGGAATAAGATTCTAGGCTGGGCATTGTTCTGTTTCAGAAGAGTGAAAATGGGGCCCCAATCTCTCCTTGCTTGTAAGGTCTCATTAGAGAAGTCTGGTGTTATCCGGATTGGCTTTCCTTTGTATGTTACTTGTTTCTTTCATCTTACAGCTCTTAGAAGGGCCTCTTTAGTTGATATTTTGGTCAGTCTGATGACTGCATGTCGTGACATCTTCCTGTTTGTATTGAATCTCCCAGGGTTCCTCTGAGCTTCTTGAACTTGTATATTGAGATTTTTAGCAAGGCCTGGGAAATTTTCCTCTATCATATCTTCAAATAGCTTGTCTAACCCTTGAGTGTTTTCTTCTTCTCCTTCTGGTAACCCTATGACCCTCACATTAGGTTTTTTCACATAATCCCACATCTCTTGTAGGCTTTGCTCTTTTCTCTTGTTTCTCTGCTCTATCTCTGTGACTGATTTATTTAATTGGAAGGTGTTATCGTCAATCTCTGAAATTTTTCTTCTGTTTGATCTGCCCTGTTATGAGGCCTTCCACTGTGTTTTGTAGTTCCCTGAATTGATTCTTCATTTCCAAGAGTTCGGTGAAAATTTTCTTCATTGTATCAATTTCTTTAGTGAATTTTTCTTCCAGGTCCTGGAGTCTTTTTGTGTTTTCTTTGTGTTGGTTATCCAGTTGTTCTTGCAGGTCGTTGAATTTTCTTATGATCTACATTCGAAATTCCTCTCCTGTCATTTTGGTTGCCTGATTTTGGTTGGTGTCTGTTTCTAAGGGGCTGGTGCTCCTCTTTGGGGTGTGGTTTCGGTTTGGTTCTTCATATTTCCCGAGTTCCTTCACTTATTTCTTCCCATCTCCACCAGTTGTTGCTTCTTTCCTTTACGTTTTCGTTTGGGTATTCACATGCCTTGTTTAGTCTCTGAGCCAGTAGGTGGTGTTTGTGGGTCAGATTTGACCACACCCTGTATGATGAGTCAGTAGGTGCCGTTAAAAGGGTGTGCAGGATGTCCTCCCTGTCAGTAGGTGGCGCTTGCTTGGAAGAACAGGCTACGCTGTTGTTTTTGTTTCCTGTAACCAGCTCTTGTTCCTCTGAAGAGGCACTCTAGTGCCTCAGGTGGTCAGTGGTGCCCTGGGACTTTGAGGTGTGTCCTTTTCTCCCCCTCAGTGAGGGCTGGTCTGGGAGTTAGTCTGGGCAGAGCTTGGTTGGGTAAGCCTGCCCTCAGGCACCATGAATGCCATTAGCAGGGGTCAAAGTTCTGTTCTCTGCTTCTGAGGAAAGCTGACAGGGAGGGGCTGGAATGGCCCCGCTCAGTCAGAATATCTGTGTGTGGGGGTGGGGCTGTCTGAGACCCGCAGTCTGGAGCAGGCCTCGGTTCTTTCCATCCTCCCCAACTCCGTGGCTATTCCTGGGCCTCTGCCAGCAGGCCAGACCTCATGCCACCAGGCCTCCCCTGGCTGTGACGTTGGCCGGTAGGTTCCCTGCACAGGGTCGACACCTAGGCTGGGTGCATGGCCCCCTTTTGGGTGGAAGGTTGCCCTCTAGGACGCTGATCTGCCCCTGAAGGCACACACACCTCAGTAGGCTGTTCACGTATATCCCTTCTCTGCCCTGGGCAATGGGAGACCTCGGTGCACGGGATCTGGTCTGCAGGTCTGACCTCTGGGCCCTAGAGTTCAATCCCTAACCCCACCAGGGAGAGGAGTGCCAGTCACAATTCACCCATGGGGAGCCCAAGCTGGGTCTATGTCTCTCAGCCTCAGGGTCTGCCCCGTTCTCCTGGGATCACTGTGCTAGCAACACCTGGGAGGGCTGGCGGGTAGGGAGTTCACCATCTGAGTTCCCCTCAGTCAGGTCTAGGGCCTCAAAAGGAAAAGTCCTGTTCCCTGGGGGTGCCTCTGGCTGGTGGCTATATTGTCTGTCTCGGCAGCCGCAGATAGGGATGGGGGAGGGGAGAATGAGGCAATATGGCTCCTGCCGCGCAGCTCGGGTCTGTGCACAGGGAGGTGCCCTGCAGGAGTTGGGAGCCTGGTGCCGTGTCTGCTAGAGGCTTACTGCTCACTGGCGGTGACCGTCTCTGGGCTGGTGTCCGCAGGTCTCTCCACCCGCTCGGGAGCCCACCAGCAGTCTGAGATGCAAGGGAGGGGAAAGTTAAGGGTTCCACCTACCCTCGTCACTGGTCTCCAGGCTGCTCCGGAGGTCTCTGCTTCCAGTTCTCCTCCGCAACCTCATCCCATGGAGTCTCCCATAGTCTCAGGTACCCCTCCTTCTAACCCTCGTCCGATGTATGCTCATCTTCTTGCTTCTTTCTTCTGATTTCTCCTAGAATCTATCTTTTCTGCAGGGACACTCTGTCTGGCAGTGTTTCTCGTCTGCCATCTTGATTCACTCCCCCTAGTTATCAGTTTTGTTTTGCAAATAAAATTAAAACTTTTTGCTTAAAGGTGCTTATAAAATGCGACCTGACACTAAAAATAAACAATTAATTGTGACTGCCAGGTAAACATTTTGAGAGCAAAGATAATGTCACTAAAGTGTGTTTATTCATTCTAGATGGTAGCTTCCTTCTCCTTGAATTCCGGTCAGCTTTGGCAAGAATGGCTTCATCTCAGTGTCTTCTGAATGTTCTGGGGAGTTGAGTATCTCAAGAATGGAAAAACAAACACCACATGTACTCATCAGCAAATTGGTGTTAACAGATCAACACCTAAGTGGACATATAGGAATAACATTTATTGGATGTTGGGCAGGTGGGAGGGGGGAGGAGGGGATGGGTATATAGAAACACAACAAGTAAGAGGTTCAACGTTTGGGGAATGGACACGCTTGAAGCTCTGACTCGAGGAGAGAGGAGGGGCATGGGAAATATATGTAACCTTAACACTTGTACCCCCATAATACGCTAAAATTAAAAAAAATAATAAAAAAAAATTTTAAAGAAATTTTAAAATAAATAAATAACAAATAAAAAGGAGCCAAATATGCAAAAATTGGGGTGCTATAAATTAGACTATAAAATTGTCTTGTATAGACTTAACCAAGTTATTAAAACTTTCAGTTAAAACTTTCAGGATTTTATAAGCCTTTTAACTTGTAAAATGATATTTCTGCTGTATACAGCCGTCTTTTGCATTTGTAATAATACAGCACTTTTCTTGCCTACCTCAGAAAAGGCCTTGACTGTGACAGAGACCGGCAAACTCTGAGGCATGATGCTGTCATTATTGTTTCCCGTGAATTAAGATGTGGGAAATCACTGTTGTTTTTCTTTTTTCTTTTGCTTTTTTTACCATGAAATGATGTTTGTGCTCTTACTCTTTATCTTTATGTTTGTATTCATTACATTTTAATTTATATACATTATTATAGCCAATGTAATGTTTAAGGGGTGATACATGAGCTATCATATTAGTTAAGTAAAAAAAAAAAAAATAGAAGTTTAACTCATGTAAATGTCTCAAGTGATTTTTTTAAAAAATCAAATTTTCCCTCCAAAAATTTTCCTATATTAACCATAAAGTAGAATATAAGTTTCTGGCTTACAGAAAATATACTACTTAATCTGTTAAAGTAACTTATGAACTCCATCTTTAATTTATGGAGATTTTATTACCGATTTTACATTTTAAAATTTTTCTCATATTAAAGAATCAGATTTCAGACTTGACAGTCACCTACTTCACAAAGTTATATTTGACTCCTGCCCATTGCCAGATGCCAGGCAGTTACAAAGAATAGAGAAAAGTCGGGTTATTTGCCAATATACCTTGGCTTGTTTTTCAGAATGCTTCCATGGAATGTGCTTAGTTTTTGGCTAGTGTATTTATTCTACTATTACTTTAAATGCTATATTTTATTTTTAAAATAAAGACAAAATCTTAAAAAATACTACACACAAATTGCCAAAAAAAAAAAAAAAGCTCTCCTTAAAGCATAGTTTCCTAATTGAATAAGCTAACTGTATGGATTGTTCATAATTAAAGTTTAGAGGAAAACCTAGTTATCGGCAACTGATTAGAAATAGGTACATAACATATAGTAAATATTAGAAAATGCCCAGGAAAACACTTCCTCCTGGTAGCTAAAACGTAAAATAAAATAATTTTATTTTTAATTCAATATTTCTTTGAAAAACAATGTATTATTGTTTCCCCGGATTTCCTCTGTGAGTACACTTGTAAAAACTATGCACTTAATTGATTAGTTTTACTCTTTACTAGATAATTCTCAGACCTAAGTCATATTAATGATATCTTCCTTATAAGGTTTCCAAGGTCAGTGGACTATAAAAAGTCAGCACAAACATTTCTAAAGTAGCTATATAGACTTGAGCAACCAAATTGCCCTATGATGACAACAAAATGATATTTCATCATTTGCGTGGCCCTTGAAAGGTGAGCCTGTCCACTGACTCCTAGAGCGTTGCCTCCCCGCTGGCCCTACAATCCGCCCCTGCTCTTGGTTTTGTCCCTCCTAATCTCATCATGCTCTGAGATGCCCTGCAGCCTCTGTTGCCTTAGACTAGAAGTGCTCAGCTAGAGAACCTTTCCAAGATGCTTCTAGAACCAGCCTATCCTGTGTGGAATGATTTGTGAGGACTAAAAAGTAATCACATTAACGACTAGATTTTATGGGCTCTTAGATCCCACCTTCATCATGAGACCTCAGCCAATTGCAAAGTTCTCCTGCTCCAGGTCCTTCTGGAAGTCCACTTATATCAGCTCACATGCGAGTCCTGGCTGATGGTTTCTATTGCGCCAGGTGTCATTGTATCACTGCTGACATCACTATCACCAATGCTAACTAAAGGGTGACTCCAGAGTAAGTCTCCTGTCAGGTTCTTGGGAAGTAAGTGATGCCAGTCTCAGGGACTCTGTAACATTCCCTGGCCCAACACACACATCCACAACCACATGCATGCACACACACACACACAACCATATATGCATATCCATGCACACACATAACCATATACACAGACACACACACACACACACACACACACACACACTGCTATACACGATGTTTTTGCAAAGTGAAAAGGTAAATTCTTCATCCCTCTGTATTCTACTCTGTCTGGAGGGAAAAAAGGGTCACATAGAAGGTGTTCTGGAAAACTCAAATCTCATAAAGTGTACTAAGATTGTCCTTTCACTATGCACACAGGTTTTTTTTTTCCTTGTTTCTTTATTTTTTTTTTCCTCCAAGATGCAAATAAACTGTCAGGCTCTCTAGACCCTATGAGCTTTCAAATAGTAATCTCCACACTAGAGAATTCCCAGCCCAGTCTCCTGGGCAACCTCTGAGTAAAGGGCCCCATCTCTTTTTGCAATCTAGATTCTTTTGTCACCCCACATCCACCCACCACTAGGCCCTTTAATGTCAGGATGAGAAGCAATCACCCCAGTCACCACATATATCAGCAGTTATAGGCAAGTAGTTTAAGAGAAGTGGCCTGTCAACAACATGAGTCCCAGCTGGGACCCCTCCACCCCACATCTCATTTAAACACCTTGCCTTTTATAATTATCAGTTCACTATTGCAGAGGCAATAAAAAGTAAGAGGAGGTGGTGGTCTCAACAAATATATAAAATGAGTCACAAGAAAAGGAAAACATTAACTGCCAGGCATTTGGACACCTCTCATTAATCCCCACAACAACCATCGGAGGTTCAAATTATCTGTCCCTCTTTTACACAGAGTCTTAAATTCATATAAATATCAGAATCAAGGATGAAAGCCACAAGCTCTAACACCAAATCTGAAGTTTGTTCCTGCACATGATGCTGGCCTGCGTGTTCAGGGAACTTCCAGACACAGTGAGCATAAAAACATTACAAGCATTGCCCTAGGAATGGGCCTTCGAATCTTTTCTCTCTGCAGTGTCTCTTGCCATTTAATCAGATGCTTTGTGCTAGATTCTGTAGGGATGACTCTTCACCTGCTCCACACTATGCAATGATGTAGCATCTGTTTTCCCCTGAATTACAGATAAGGAAATCGAGGTCAGGGAAGCTAAGTGACTTCCCTGTGACCCAACACCCTATGAGTGGAAGAGCCAGGGCTCACACAGAGATCCGATCCCTAAGCTCAGCCCCCTTCCCCCACTCCAGTCTGTCATGTGTGTAAGCATCAGCACAAGATTTCTGTTGCAATTATTTATGTCATCGATCAGTTCAGGTTGAATTTCACATAATTTAATACATACAAATTAAAAGAAAAATAGGATCATAAATTTCATTGTTCAAAGGGAATAACGGTCACATTCGTGAAACACTTGAATTCTCATGGATGCATGTGCTGTTTCCTGGCACTGACACATGCTACATATGCAGGCTTGAGTTCTGCCCTTATGGGCTCCCAGACGTTCTGCTGGTCCCCTGCATGGGAGCCTCACAACTGTAGCAGATGAGCTCTCACCTCAGCTTACCTTAGAAGGAGGACATAAAAATATCAGCCACACATCCTAAAGGAATCCGTGCAGCCATTCTTGAAAGTGTGGGGCAAACTGAAACACATACAATGGCACTACACTGTACAAGAAAAGTAAATGGAAATGTTGACCTGTTAATGTAGTAGTATATACATCTGAAAAATAATTGTTTCAAAAACAGAGTTATATGCCTAGGTAAAGCCATGCATCCTTTTTTATACCTCAGTGTCCTGTGTCAGTTGCCTATTGCTGCCATACAAAATTACCACAAATTTGGTAATACGAATTTGTTAAGACAACAGAAATTTATAATCTCACAGTTCTGGTGGCCAGAGGTCTGAAATCAAGGTGTTGTCAGGATTGATTTCTTCTCAAGGCTCCAGGGGACAATCCATCCTATGCTTCTCTCCTGGCTCCTGGTGACTGTGGCCGTCCTTGGAGTTCCTTTGCTTGCAAGTGCATTACTCCAATCTCTGCTTTGGTCCTCAGATGGCCTTCCCTTCCGTGTGTGTCTGTGTCTCAAATCTCTCTCCTTTCTCTTAAAGGGACACTGGACATTGGATTGAGGATCCACCCTAAATCCAGGATGATCTCATCTGGAGATCCTCAACTTAATTATACCTGCAAAGACCCTCTTTCCAAATCAGGTCACATTCGCAGGTACTGGGGGCTAGGACTTGCACATATTTTTGGAGAACACAATTCAACCCACTACTGGAGCCATCTAGGTGACTATGTTAGGAAAGGCTGCACTTGTTAATTCGGGTCACTTATTTGAAAAAGCTCAAAATAGACATAACCTTAATGTGCCCAGGATATTCAGATCTAAGTGGCACAAAGGAAGAAATTAGATGCTATTATGGAATTTCCACACTCCAAATTTAACCCAACTAACCTATTCCTCTCAGTTCTGAGGTTGGAAATAATATTTCCACTTATGACCTGTTATTATAAAAGATACCACTGAGAATAGTATTTTTCACCTGGTGAAATATTTTCCTCTTTAGCATGAATCTGCTTACATTTCACAAAAAAACAGCTCTCTCTCTCTCTCTCTCTCTCTCTCACACACACACACACACGCACACACACACACACACACCTGGAGCTCGAAGTGAAATTCTTGTGTGTTTATTTGAGATAGATAAGGCGACTACATAGAAGAAACACTTCTCCTCTCTTTGTTGGATCAGAGCGCATAATGCTACATTATACAGAAACAGAACCTAAAGACACAGATCAGAATAGGTGTCTCTGATGTCAAGACAATCCAAGGCTACAGACTCTCTTCTGTGGCACAAGGCACAACAGTAAAAATGCCTACATTGATTTCCTTAAATGGTGACTTCAGAAATACTAGAATATTCACATAATAATACAGTATTTGTGCAAATAGTTTCTGCAACTATTTGCACTATTATTTGTGCAAATAAGTCCAAGCAGTTTCTTAATTGTATCCAAGCAAGTTTATGCTGTTTTCAGGTTTTATTAAGTTACTTCATAATATGCCAGAAATAAGCACTCCAGTACAAAATAAAACCAGATAAAGTGAAACTACATTGGACAAGGACCAGGATAGATGTTGATAAGGAATATAACTTCTGTCTGGCAAAATGTACATGAAAAATAAGAAAAAAGCTCAATGACTCATAAATCGTGTGATCTAAGAAGAGTGTACCAGTAAGCAAAATTAGTAGACAAGGTGTAGAACAGAGGTTTCAACCCATCATTTTTAAAAGAGAGTTTATCTTACGTTTCTTGAAATATTCTTAATGCTGATCTGTTCGAATGGAGAACTTCCAAGCAGAATGATGTCTTTCTGAGCACATCTTTCAAACTCCTCAAGGTAAGCAGGGGTGGCTTCATCTGCCTCTTTGTGGATTTCATGACTCTTATTGAAACTCGTAGGTGCTTCAGAATCCAACGTCTCCTCCTGGACGCCCTCATCTGCTTACCCCAAAAAGAACACAGGGAATTCCGCTTGCCTTTGTCACTTTACTGTTGGCTAAACACATAGTAGACTAACTACTTTTTTTCTCATATGCGATAAAGTTTAGTTTTTCATATTCTACAATTTAGCAAATCATTTTCTGTTTCCTGTACTGGGAAATCACTAAAGCACAGAAGAAGTTTCAAGATTAAACAACAAAAACCACCTTTGTTCAGCTCATAATCTTTACAAAGTGAGCAAAGTACAGCTGTGCATTAAAGCTTTTTTCCCACTTACCAAATATATCTTGAAGTGTGGATGCTGTGCTTTTCCGTGCGTTAATATTACATGTTGTTTACTTCAACAACTTACCACTTACTCGCCTTGTTGCAGAATCCAGCTTGGGAGATGAATGGGTTTGGGGAAGCCAGAGCTTTTGGATCATTTTCCCCCATTAGGATCCCCGAGAACAGTTCTGAGCTCTGCACACAGAGGCACTTTATTTGGGCTACCTTGTTTATTTGCATAGAAATGCCAGCATTTATATAAATGGTATGTGTACTCAACTTCTCTCTCCATCATCTGAAAACAGTATCATCTACAAAATGTATCTTTTCATCTAGCCAGATGTGTGCTGTAAATATAAAATATTCCTCTCTCTTCCATTCTCTAAAAAATGCTGGAAGGTATAATATGGAATTTTCCATGTCTCCAATACTAGAATTTTAACAAGAATCATTGGAAGAGAGCTTCTTTTGCAGGTGGGAAATGCAGTGGGGTACTGGAGAGAGCGCCGAGCTATAGCGGCAGAGAACCTCTGGCCTTCTCTGCTCGCTAATGTCCTGTATTACTTTGTGTAAGTCTTTAAACTTTCTAGGTGTCAGTTATATCCTCATGTATGAAACAGCTGATAAAGTACCTGACTATTCTGTACATTCTATGAGGCTCTCATAAGCCTGCAAATGATTTTGGAAGCTCTATTAGGGACTATCTGTAAATGTGAGATTTGGGTGGATTCAAAGTTTCCAAGCTGAAAGAGCTGTCAGAACGGAAGGTAAATAACAAGGATAAAAGTGTGCTCATCAATATCTAGCACTGAAAGGTCTTCGATATGTTTGCTGGCTCAGAAATTAGACTAAACATATAAATTCCTGACTTAAGCATAAGCATTTGTGTTGCTTAATTTTAAGTGCCAACTTGACTAGGCTGGGGTGCCCCGTTGTTTGCTCAAACACCAATCTGGATGCGTCTGTGAAGGTATGTTTTAGATGTGATTAATATTAAAATCAGTAGACTTTGAGTAAAGCAGATTAGTCTTCACAATGTGTGTGGGCCTTTTCCAATCCGTTCAAGGCCTGAAGAATAAGGACTGAGATTTCTCAAAGAAGAAAGAGTTCTGCCTCAAGATCAGATCATAGAAAACCTATTGAGTTTCCAGCCTGCTTCCCTGTGACAGTCAAACTCAAGACTGCAATCTCTACTCCTGCCTGAATTCACATCAACTCCTACCTGATTCTCCAGCCTGCCAGCCTCCCTAAGGATTCTGGACTTGCTAGCCCCCACTACTGAGCGAGTCAATTTCTTAAAATAAAATTCTATGTATGTATATATTGGTTCAATTAAATTCTACTTTTCTGGATAATCCTAACACACCATTTGAATTCAAGATCCCTCAAAATAAGTTCATAGCTGGCTTGAAAAATGACTTTGCTTTGTTTATAAAGGCCAAAAATTAATAAAATGTTGGCTATCCTAACTAATAGCAAAACAGTAAAGGGGAGGAGGTGTACCCCAGGTGGGAATAAAACTTGGTAGTGTATTATTCTATAAATTGGGATCAAAAATGGAGAATAAGCTTTAGGGTTGTTATGGGGTTTAAGTAAGTTAATATTTGCCTTATTTAGAACAGTGTTTAGGACAGTTGGGACATTTCCTTACCAGGTACCTAGTAAGCACTCCAATGTTTAACTGGTATTAATATTTTTATCAATAGCATTATGGTTATTAACTTTATTATTCTAGGTATGTCCTTACCATATTTGCTCATGTAATAATTTAATCTTTATAACTACTCCATGTGGCAGGTGCTATATGTCCATTTGGCAGAAATGGCAAACGAAGCTTAAGGTCACACAGCTAGTAAATGGCAAAGCCTCAGCACAAATTCAACAGAAATAATAATGATTAGAAGGCTTAATCATGATCAGTCCTGTCCTCTTATGTACTTTAAGGAGTTGTTTTAATAATGAAGACAGAATGACACTTTGAAAAGCACTAAGCCCACACTGTGAAAAAAATTTAATAGAAATATTCCCCATGAATTCAAATATGTGTATATACAGCAACTCAGTGTTTTGGCAAAAACTACAATATGGTTCTGAAATGAATTTATGTGTGTTAAATTAAGAATTTAGTTTTTAAGAGATTACCTTTAATCTCTTAGTTTAATATATATAAAATTTTTTTATTCAAAGAGACTAACAGTTGCAAGTAAATTCCCACGCTAAAGCTGAGTACAATATACTGCTTGTCTTTTATCACACAAAAGCATTTATTTAAAAGCTAAGGCATGGTCTTTTTATTTTTTTTAAAAAAGCATGTAGCCTCATAAATTAGTGAATCTAAATATGCCATTTTAAGATTCTGCAATAAATCTTAAATCATTTTTACCATTTAGTTTTATATATTGTATGCAATTATAAGAAATTATGCCATAATTACTTTTCCCCAAAACTTTAGTTACATTTAAATATCTGCAACCATCAAAAGCACACACAACCCATCAATGAATAGTTATATTTAGAAAAATCAGGTTAGCATATGCAAGAAACCATGTCAATCAATTTACAACTAATGTTAAGATAAAAAATTGAAAATAATTAGTATCTTACCTTGGGGTTCTTCTTGTCCACTCTCATCAAACAGCTTCATTAATCGATTATAGAGAATTCTATCATCACCTTCTAGGGTGTTAAAAGAATATATGCATGATAACTTTCTCATCAACTAATTTATAGATATGAATATGTAATTATAAAAAGAAATTATTATATTAATCATCATGGTTATTTAGTTATATTATGGGTCATAGATACAAATTCTACTCAACATGCTGCTTTGTTCTGAAAAAAAAAACCCTTTTCTAAATCAATGATAATTGTAACAATTATTTTTAAATGTATATTGCAGTACATGCATAATATGATACTTCAACAAAAAGGATCTCATATTCAATGGATTATGACATCTATTATTCAAGAATAATTTCAGAACAAGTAATTATGGTTTGTCAAATCATACAATAGAACATATAAGCATTTGGTCAAAATGAATGAGTGTCTTCGATTAGCTACTTTCTATATATCATATTTTTACTATGTATATATAAGAAACAACAAACTTAAATGGTCCTGGATTCTTTTATACATGCTATTATAATGTGACAGTAAACATAAGAATGTCTTAGTTCTTCTGTGAATTTAAAGCAACAAGGCCGTGTCATTACACACACACACCCAAAAAACTAATTCTAAAGACCAAGTTCCAGAAGAGGGTTAAAAGTTCATCCAGGTGGATCTCTTGCCACTAGAAAGAACCAAACATGAATGATGCAAGTTGGATGACCACCCAAGTCATTAGAACATACATGCACACATCAATATATTAAACATATTCCCCTTCCCATGGAAGGCAATCAAAATAATTGTTTAAACTAAGAGCTTTCTGAAGTTTTCATTCTTTAAGTTAAAATTTCCTGAAAATTCTTGGTCTTCCCCTTCTGTCCATACCTTTGATCCCTTGAACACCAGTGTTGGAAAAAATCCAATGCCATCTATATTCATGTACTTGAAACGACTAAACAGGAAAGCCTACACTGTGGGGGAAATGGAATATTTGAGAGAATGACAGAAAAGGGTCTGTGAAATTAGGAGTGTCTACTCATTGCACCCTGAAGATGACTTTTTCAAATATCTGGTGACTTGCAAATGTTCTTTTCCTGCTAAGGGCCACCACAAACCTACTATCATGCCAACACTCAAGGAAAGAGGAGAGGGGTCATTCCCAAAAGATATTTTGCAAGATTATGCATTAAGGAAGCATGGACCTTTATTCCAGCATTGACTGTAACTTTATAACTCTTAGTGGCATAGCTACAAAACTTATAAAGCTTATACATGGCTCATAAAAGAATCTTATTGGGAAGCTAACAATAAGCAATACCAGATCCATAGATGTGGGGTTCTCTGCAGATATAATAAAAGTCCCAGTGGGATTAAATATAGAGAGACCATCTCTGGAGACAGGCAGCACAGCACAGGCTTGGCATCAGGCAAATCTGCACCCAAATATCAGGTGTTTAGGTATCTAAACTGGGGAAATCTCTTAGAGTCCCTGAGCTTGTATCTCCATGCCCAGAAAACTGGATGATACGAGGGTCAGCAAGATGACATTCATAAGCACATACCTGCATGCCTGATGAAGAACAGGCACTCAGAAAAGAGTAGCCACTCACATGTGCTTGAATGGTGTTTTGTTGTTATTGTATTTCTTTCCTGATTTTTTTTTTTGAGACAATATCTTGCACTGTCACCTGGGGTAGAATGCAGTGACACAATCAGCTCACTGCAGCCTCAGCTCTTGTGCTCAGTCCTCCTGCCTCAGCCTCCTGAGCAGTAGGTACTACAGGTATGCACCACCACACTCAGCTAATTGTTTTTATTTTTTGTAGAGACAGGGTCTTACTATGTTGCTCAAGCTGGTCTCAAACTCCTAAGCTCAGGCAGGCCTCTCATCTCAGCCTCGCAAAGTGCTGAGATCTCAGGCATGAGCCAGCATGCCTGGTCTATTTGTTTGTTTGTTGTTAATTACTTAGTAATTGTATGAAGTGCCTAATTTTGCAACAGTTAGGGTTCTGCCATTCTGATCTAATATTTTTATTTTCACCATAAAATAATAAGTTATAAACAACTTTTTGAGGAACATGAAAGAGGAAGCTGAACATGAGGGACCTAATCAACAGTTGCTATAGAAGTTCTCCAAGAAACCAACCCTCCAAGATGCCCCCAGTAGACTCATTCCTGCAGGGATGACCAGATTTTATAACACAGAAATGAAGGGCAAGAGAATAGCCCCTTCAAATTCAAATTCAACAATTTGGATTAACCTGTTACCTTTCCCTTTCACAAGTCCTTCTCAAAGGGAAGGGCAGAGAAAGCCGGCAGGTCAAACACAACTCCTAAGGAAAGAGAACAGACTGTGTCAGAGACAGGTAGACTCTGAATTCCACTCCACATTGCCAGACCTGTGATCTTAGGAAAGATATTAAATCTCCCCAAGCTTGTTTTTCTCATCTTCAAAATGGGAATAATAACGTCTACTTTGGAGAGATTTGTATTGGTTGGTCAATTACCGTATCCAACCTAACACATTCCTTGAGCGCTCAGTAAGTAATAATAACTGAGGTTTGCAGGAGGCTCACCATGTGTCAGATACCATGCTTGGTAATTTAAATTCATTTACTCATTTATTAATTCATTTGTTAATTATATAAATGAGTATAATATAATATAATTCATTTATTAATTCAACAAATATTTATTGAGCACCTGCTCTCTGCCAACTGCTGTGCTAGGTTCTAAGAATTCATTGGTGAACAAAGTAGACATGATCTGTGCCTGCTTGTATCCTGCAGATGGTCTAATAGGGGAGAGACACACTTCACAGATAATTGCACTAATCCATAGTTTGTTGGCCATTGTAGTGAGTTCTATCAAGGATGTATACATGGGGAATCAGGTAGGTTAGTCAAGGGAGTAAGAATTGACATTTAAGTTGAGCCTTTGTGAGGAGATGACACTGGGCAGGTAAGGAGGGAAGGAGGTTGTCCCACTAGCTGTGAGGGTTCAGTGTTCAAGAGGGAAATAGCTCCATGCTTACGAGGAACAAAAAGCAATCCAGTGTGGCTGTAGCATGGTGAGCGAGTGGAAAAGATCTGAGATGAGGCAGAAACATGTATTGGTCTCTACCCTAAACACAATAGGCAGCAGGGAGAGGGCTTCAATAACGAAGTAGCAATATCTGATTTGATTCTAAAGATAATCACTCCAGATGGCGGATGAGGACAAAAGCTCTTCAGCCGTTCCAGGCAGGAGCTCACTTGGCTGAGGCTCACTTGGGATTGAGTGTGGGCAGTGGAGTTGCTCAGAGGCCACAGTTTATGAGGCGTGTTAGATCTTACTATTTTAATGTCAGCAAATAAATTGAACATCATAGGTGAGCCAAGCACTGTGCCAGATCCTGAGGATATTTAAGGTCCAGTGGAGAAGACGACCACTAAAGATAATTACAGCAACAAATATGTAACTAATAACTGGGGTGCACACCAAAGGAAAAAAACCAAGGTGATAAGAGAAAGCAGCCGAGTTAAGGTTTGGTGATTAGGAGAATACATTTAATACATCAAATTAACAGGCCCTCATCATTCTTTGAAGAAGTATTATGAATTAATAAATGATTATTAGAGACAGCCTGCTATGATTAATTTTATGTGTCAACTTAGTTGAGCTATGGTGCCCAGTTGTTTAGTCAAACACCCATGTAGATTTGTTGTGAAAGTGTTTTCTAGATGTCATTAACATTTACAAGGATAGACTTTGACTAAAGCTTACTATCTAAATAAGTAGACTTTGAGTAAAGAAGATGACCCTCCATAACACAAGTAGGCCCTTATATGCTCAGTTGAAGGCCTTAAGAGAAAAGACCAGTTTCCCAAAGAAGAAGGAATGTGCTTCCACACTGCAACATAGAAATTACTCCTGTTTCCAGTCTGCTACCCTGCAAAATTCAGACTCCAGAATATAACATCAACTCTTACCTGATTTTCACATCAACTCTTATCTGAATTTCCAGCCTGCAACCTGCCTTACAAATAGACTTGCCAGGGCCCACAATCAAGGGAACCAATTCTTTAAAAATCTGTCTCTCTCTCTCTCTCTCTCTCTCTCTCTCCCCTCTCTCATATACATATGTATGTGCTATGTAATATGCATATATTTTGTATACAGATATATCTTAGCAAGAGAGAGAGATCCTATTGGTTATGCCTCTTTGGAGAACTCTAATTTATAAACTATCATTACCTATATCAGGTCATATACAAAATTGGAAAATAATAAATGTTACACATCTACTATATAGCAGCACTGAAATCTGTATTCTATATTAAGTAAACAGTTACTTATCATTCCATTAAATCATTTTCAGGAATTATTACTTTACCATGAATTATTACACTCATTCATTACACAGAATTAATGATAAAGCAATTATTTGTTATTTTTACAATGTCTACTATATAAAAATAATGCCATATGCCCTTCTGGAATTTAGTGTAAAAAAATAAAATAATGGGGATAGTGGGTTATTTACACTGAAAAAAGTGTCATTTCTATTAAACATTGTAAGTTACCTGTCTACAGTGTTTCCCCTTGTACCTTGACTTCCAGGAAACTCACAATATTAGTAAAAATGAGTGCTTAATTACAATAATAGTATTATTGTTCTGTGTTTCTCATACACTGACTTCTTTCTTTCCTAGGTGTTCTCAGATGCCCCTTTCATCTTTACTTGGACTTTTCTATAACCATGTTCATTTATGCTTCTATTGTAAGCTGTCTCAAATTATTTTGGAAGTAAGTAGAGTTTAGATTATAAACAAATAAATATGAGAATAATCTCAACCAAAGGGAGACAGATGGAAGCAAGTAGACCTTTGGGGTGTTCCCAAAACTCTGCCACCCAAAGCTCTGTGAACTGCACCTTTGCTGGGGCCCACCCAGCAGCCCTGCTGTCATGTGCCTGTGTGATCTTTAGCCCTGCTCCTCAGAGGAAGTGGAAAGATACGAGTGCTAATTAGTACTGTCCGACCCCCTAAATGCAGTAGCTGTGAAGGTCTGAGTGCTCAGCAAAAAGATAAAAAAGCCAGCATGAACTACAGACTCAAGACAGGGCTCCTCCTGGGAGGCTGCTGAGCTGAGCTCTCTCTCTTTCTTTACTCCTGCATCTCCTTATTTCTTCCACTGCCCTCCCCATCTCACCTGCCAAAGACAATGATTCAGATCACTGAGAGTTTCTTATTTTGCCATCACTTGGACATTGAGACAGAATCTCGAAACTGGCAGAGGAAAGGCTTTTGGCCAATTGCTGTATCTCTGCACTGAATGAATGAATTCAACAATGGAAGCTATTACTAGAAGACATCCAAAGTTAACGAGAGTACTTGATCCCACCTCGAACCAAGTCCCCTCTTTAAAGATGTATAATAATATTACTAAATTATTATATTATATATTATTTATATAATATATTGGTACATATAATACATATCTTAATATTTCTGAAAATAATATCCTTTAAATAGATTTCAAAAAAATAATGTCCACTGGTGAAACTGGCAGTTCAATTTAAAGCCAATTTGTCATGACAGTAGTTTATGGAAAGTCCAGGTTATGATCCTATGAAAATCAACACATCACAAAATATCCTTGTCAAAGAGCCACTGTTTATTTTCCCCAAAAGTATTGTCAAATATCTGATGTAAAAGTGTTATGTTTGATAATGGAATATTACAAACTATAATTCATCTTAAAATGAATATCAGTTTAATCTTCACAGGTCTGGTATCTGGTCATATTAAGTTTAGAGGTTAATATCAAAGTGTAGGGTTGTACATTATTCATTGGTTTTTGGATAAATATGTATCACATACTTATTATGTATGAGGCACTAATTGCTGAAAATGTAGCAACTAATGAACAAGACACAGAGAGTCCCTTCCCACATGGAGTTTTCATGAAATTCTCATTTCTTGATACCATATGCAGAGTAGGAGCTTAGCTATTAGGAGTGAGCATTGTGTACAACTGCTCATGAAAATACTCTAGAAGCTGGCAGAAATGTATGGCAAACTGATCTTTTAATAGTCACATTTGGCCCATTGCATTTCATTTATATCATATTTATAGCATACAGGGTTCAAGGAAAATGAAACATAACTTATCTCATTGAAAATTTAGGAGACTAGAGAAAATCTTTTTTTCAACCATGAGTTCCTAAGCTGTAGGAGGAAAACAAATAGCATAGATGAAGTGAAAATATTGAAATTCTTGCCTATTTTGAGAGGAAAAGAAATCTGAAGTGTTCGATCTGTCCAAATGACAAGGAATATAAAAACATTTTTCAACTCATATTTAAAAGTAAATCTTTCCAGTTAAGAAAGAACTTCAGAGAGAGAAGAGCAAGAAAACACTGAGGAAGAAATGAGGGAAGAAAATGGGAAGCAGAAGGGATGAAAAAGCAAGAAGGCAGTTATGGGGAAGTGGGGGAATAAAAACAGCCAGCAAGGGCTCAGCAGGAAGAAGGCTGGCGGCAAACCCTCAGCCAGGCAGAGGGGCAGCCCCCGCTTGTCCCCTACCCGCAGTGCCAGCACAGATCTGTGGGTGCAGCCAAAGAACGAGCTGCCTGCTCTAAAAGAGGAGACCTCAAGTGAGCCACAGGAGCTGGGTTAAGTCACCTTTCCTAAATTAGGGAGTCCTTGCATGACAAACATTCTGCCAAATATAACTATGTATTGTGATCCCTGAGAAATTAAAATAGACTTCAATCGACAATTCAACTGATGCCCCTGCCCAGAAGTCACTGGAATTGTCTCTCTGCCCTCAAAGGTGTTTGGCAAATTAAAGGTTGAGATTTTCCTATTTCAAATTCACCTAGACTTTTGAGCTGCCAGTGAAAACTGGCCTTGAGAATAAGTCCCTGTCTTATCCCATACATAGGTCTTTTGGTGATATCTGTGGATTCTGCACCACTTAAAAATAGAATGGTTTTTATCAAAAAGTCCCAAACAACCAACGTTGGCGTGGATGCGGAGAGATAGGAACACTCATACACTGCTGGTAGGACTGCAAACAAGTACAACCTCTATGGAAAGCAATATGGAGATATCTCAAAGAATGAAAAGTAGAACTACCATTTGATCCAACAATTCCCCTCACTACTGGGTATTTGCCCAAAGGAAAAAGGACATTTTATAAAAAACACTCCTGCACTCAAATGTTTATAGCAGCACAATTGGCAATTGCAAACATGTGGAAACAACCCAAGTGCCCATCAAAATATGAGTGGATTAATAAAATGTGGTATATATATTCCATGGAGTACTACTTAGCCATAAAAAATGGTGAACTAATACCTTGTGTATTAACCTGGATGGAACTGGAGACCATTCTTCTAAGTAAAGTATCACAAGAATGGAAAAACAAGCACAGCGTGCACTTGCCCCTAAATTGGAACTAAGCGATCAACACTTGTTTGCATATATGGAAATAATATTCGAAATCAAGCAGGTGGGAGCGGGGAGGAGGGGACGGATAAATTCTCACCTAATGTGTATAATGCACACTATCTGGGGGATGGGCACACTTATAACTCTGACTCGAATGGTGCAAAAGCAATTTTGTAACCAAAACATTTGTACCCCTGCAATATTCTGAAATTTTAAAAATCACACACAAAAAAATAGGTTGAGAGCTATTTAGTAAAACAACCGTTGCACTGTGCTTGAGCCTTTTTGTGTGTGTAAGAATCCATCCCAATCTTTCATTAAAAAGTGCAGATTTACTCCCATAATATCCTGAATTAAAATAATAATAATAATAATAATGAAAAATAAATTTTAAAAAAGTACAGATTTAATGACTGGTACCCAATAGTGGGGTATGATCTTCTGAGTTGCAAATAATTCTAAGTAAGATTCGTCACTGTCAATATCTCACCGATGATCTTTATAAACCCCAAAGCATTTTATGACTATAAAATATACATAACGGTGTGCACCTAAAGAGCACTTTTGAATTGTTGTTTTACAACTGCAAGTAGATTCACGATTACAGAAGATGAGATTGTTATCATATCATGGCATCTTTGTGGTTCAAAACTTAGGTGGTGGTTCCATGCATGTGATGAAAGAAATTGAATAGTCATACTGTATGGAAATCTCATGTGCTAGATGCATTTTATCAAAGAATGCTCATTTTAAATTCGAAGAACAGAGATGCATCTGTCAAGTGCTGATGGTCCTCAGACGCTAACACGGGCCTTATGACGGCCCCAACCGCTCACGGTAGCCTCGAATGAGAGCAGACCGCTGCCTCTTTCCTCTGACCAGCTTGCTGTCCTTGATCAAAAATTCCCTTCACTGCCCATCATGTTGTTAGCGGTTAAAACTTACCATTTAAATTGTAAGCTGCAAAATCTAAACGGAACTGCATGTGTGATCTTTGTCACCTCATTTTCATGAATGGAAAAGAATATTCTGACACAAAAATTACATACTTAATTCTAGCTCACCTTCTCTGCTGACCTCCATCCCACACTGCCTTGGGTTTATTTCCTCATCCATCAGTGGGTCAAAGTAATTTCTGCTGTATTCATTTCCTGTGGAAAGTACACGAGGTAAGGGTCAGTGATTATTAGAAGCACATGAACCAAAATGTTAATTTTGAAATCGACACCAGCACAGAAGAACCGTTTTAGCTCTTTTATAAGTTTAATTTTTTTACAAGTCTTCCAGGCCTCCCTTTTTTGTAATTATCATCTTGCAAAAGGTCAGAAAAGGTAATTCAAGAAACAAGTTCATGCTATCTTTCTGTTGCTAAAAAGTTGATGAAAAAATTATCAAACCTAGACTTTAGAGTAATAATCAAAAAATTAAGTCAAAGTATTTTGAGGATATACTCCAAAAATGGATGTAGTTGGGTTATAATGATGTGTGGAGTTCACTGTTGACTATATTTAGTCACTTGTATTTCACTAAGCATATCATATTGTTGTGTCCAGAATTCTATTGGCCAACTTAGTGATGTCTTATTTATGAGAAACTGTTGCAAAATTTCCATGTTGATAGTTGAATGAAAAGGAAGAAAGAGGGAAAGACAGAGAGGAAAGAAGGAAAGGAGGGAGGGAGAAGGGAAGGAAGGGAGAGGCTTGTTTATAAGTATGTTTATGTCAACTTGCACAACAAAAAGGGAAAGTACAAATGATTTAGCCAGAAATTTATTCAACACACATCAACAATCTCAACAACACACACCAAAATCTCACTTCGCGTTTCCCACGTATTCTGTCCTCATCACCATGACCAAACTATAGCATCGGGTATGACTTTGTAATGGAAAAAGGTCTGCTATCAATTTTCCCAATCTAGTGCCATACTTCCTGCAGACTGAAATGTATATGTCTGTTGCTAGTAATTTGCATTCAGCAAAGTATAACCTACTCTGATGATAATTCAAGTTCCCTCAAACACTACAAAAGAAATAAAGCATTGTAGAGAAAAACAATGATTTTAAAAGTATGGCTCACAGGGAAGGGTTAATACATACCAGGTATACTGTGATATTCCATAGTGTATTTGTTTCAGGATCAAAAGTAATCCAAATAGCAGCTCCTTCTCCAAAGCTAAATGAAATTTTGATGTGAACCTACGTTTAATTTCTATTTCTGGGCTGACACATTTTTGCTGTCAGTCTCTGTTCTATCAATGTAGTAAGTACAAGAACTGAAAGTCTGCTTTACCTTGAGGTCTCAATAAAGAAAAAAGAAATGAGTTCCATTTTTGTTACTTTATCTGTCAACAACTACTAGGCTGGTATGAATCTTGGCCCTGTGTAATCAAAGTCTTATGTACTGCAACAACAGCCATTCTTCCTCTTTCACTGTAATTGTTTGTTTCCTCTTCCACAAAGCACTGTGACACTCTAACTCTCATATGCTGGCAAAATAATTAACCTATATTAGAGCAGAGAGGGTAGCATATTCTTAGTATATTGCCATACCAGCGTCGGCCAGCTACTGGTGCCCACACTTCGGAAGTGTGCCCCAGTCCAACACAGAACTCAAGTTCTTTGCCTACTATAATAATTGATTGGTAAATATTACCAAGATAATCAAGACCTTGGTGAGTGAAACAATACATTTTTAACCAAAAGTCTGGAGAAGTGTATTTGGTTTTTAGGTTCTTGAACCATTTTCATCCCTGTTGTCAGTTGAGGTGTTGGGGTCCTGCCCGGCTTGCGTGAAAGAAGCTTGCCAGGTGGGAGCCAAGCTGCTAAGTCTCCCTTCAGGATTCGATGTCTCCACACCCAACAAGGAGATGGGTGCGAGCAAGGTCTGTGCAAATTGCTCCTTCCACATTTAGCATGGGGCGAGGAACTCGTGTGCAGTTACAGACGCCACTCCTGCAGTGATTGCTCCTGTTTCCCCATCTGGGGTACCGCCCACGCCACTTCACAAGGAAAGAATTCTGGGGTATCTTGAGCAAAAAGCCCTTGACACTTTTAATACTGATTCCCTTTAAATATCCTCAAGTTCTGTATTATATTACATATTTATATAATTTATGTGTTTTTATAATTTGTATGCATTTTATATTATATTTTAAATTATGTTATGTATTGTTTTACAAATATAGTGTTATACTTGTCTATTGTGTGTCTGCACCACTAAAATATAAACTCCATGAGGGCAAAGACGTTAGTTACCTTTTTGCTCACTGCATCACCCTCCGCACCTAGAATAGTGCCTGACACACAGAGCAGCGCATAACATGATCTCAATTCCTTAATTAAATAAATCTCTCTTGGAAACCTGTTGTAATCCCCTAATCTTTTCACTGGTTCTTTCTTGATTAAAATGAGCGACAAGTTATCATCTTTCATCACTTTTTCTTCCTCTCTTCCTTTCTGTTCCTACTTCTCTCTCTCCTCTCCTTCACCACCCCATGACTTTTTTGGTTAACCAGGTGCTTCTAGGATCCAAGCACCGCATCTGAATTTAAAAAACAAAACAAAAAAAACCTCTGAGAACAAGGGAGCTACACACACACAGGCTAGTTTGGTTTAACACTGTGGTAAAGGACTGAGTCTGTTTGGGCCGGTGGGAGAAGCATCCAGCCCTCCTGGGGGCTTCTAAGAAGACTTCCTGGAGGAAACGCCACCTGATGGAAGTTTTTGAAACATGATCAGGAATTAGCCAAGTCAAAAATACAAGGGGAAGAGATTGTCAACTGAGAGAGAAGCCTGGATAAAGGAGAAAAGACACAAAGGCATAAAGGGATGTTCCATGTTTTTTCTCAGCCTCCTGTAAGTTACAATTTAGTAACATGAATAACACAATCCAATCTTCTTCACTAGTCCACAATCAAGTTAACCAGTGTATTTGACCACATTTATTAGCACATTGTTGTACAGCGTCACTGTATGATGTTGTATATCCATTCATTCATTTAATCAATCCTCACTGAGTACTTATTATGCGACTATAGCAGTAAAACCAAACACTCAAAAATCTCCCCCATCACAGAACTGACATTCTGTGAGTGGAAAGATAAACACAATAAATGTGTATTTTATAGTTAGTAGATGGCAGTAAATAATGTGGGGAAAAATAGTGCAGGTGAGGATGATCAGATCCCCAGGAAGAGACGGGGGCTGCATCTTGTATGCATACTTTTGTTTCAAACCAAGCATGCTCTCAGAAGTAAGATACCATGCTTGCAAGACAATTGAGATATTGAAGCTGTAATGTATTTATTATTATTTATAACATTATTTTGCCAATTGCTTGCTATAACCTAAATCAGCCTATGAATTGAATAAGAAAATGCTGTCAAATATTAAGATTATTATTGCTTTCAATTGGTATTTCCTGCCCCAGTAAGCCAATAATTTGAACCCAGCAGGCAAAGTTCGAAATGGTGAAGCACATGGAAACTGTTATAAATTTGGAAACAATGGACTTCATCTTAGCACTAGCTCCTTTTGCTTGTGTTTCATTGGATGGTGTCCGGATTTAATAAAGTGGGATGGTTTTAGGAGAGGGTGTATATTACCAGAAGGTAGATTGCTAATAGAATAAATTCCTAGAAGTGTCCTAATCATTCAGAGTATGCTTTTGGATATATCTCAAATCATCTCACAGGAAAATTAACAGACCCACTGAGAAATTTAAAGTAGGGCATTTAGCAATACAAATACAATAGGCTTTAATATAGCTGATATTTAACTCTTTGTGATTTTCAGAAGACTAATGACAATCCCATATGCATATATACACACATGTATAGAAGCATAGTTCTATATTGACATAATCAGATGTGACACATAAACCAATAAATCAATAAATTGGTCCTGTCAATACTCTTGGTACTCTATTTTTGCATCCAGCCTCCTGGCAATAGCTGCTTGATGTTTAGAATCAACAACACTTAATGCATTTCTTGTGCATTTTTTACTGAATTGGAGGAGGAAAACACAGACACTTGCCTTCTGCCCTTCCACACATATCATGTTTTCCTATCATTTAACTCAGAACAGCATAGAACATAATCAGGGCTTTTACTTACATTGCACTGCACATGAACTTTGGTCAGGTAACCCTCCAGTGGGCACCCAAGCAGTTCCTCGGGGGCCATAGGAGAGAATGAAATTGCCCACCAGGGGAAGCTTAGTACAAATCACCCAAGTGTCTTGACTCAACGAGGCAATCACTTCCTTTCAAATCAGCTACATTAGTTAGAGAGCAAGAAAATCTAAATGCAACTATCTATTCCTTAAGAGGTTTTTATTGGCCCCATTTTTGTCCTTTTCTTATAAATTCATCTTCTTCAGCTCAGCTTTTTATTACCAATCCCCACATTTTCTGTAATATGTTATAAACTAAGTAAACACATGTAAACTAAATAACTAAACAGTTTATATTCTATGATTATAGCCATACACTAAATTTTTACAAAATAAGATATTCTTCTGAACATTATTCCTTTTAAAGGCATAAAGCCTAGAAAACGAAAATGAAATTTTATTCCTATGAACTTTATAAATAAATGTGTGAAAACATCACGTTTTCACCACTTTGAAAATCCAATACAAATATCTCAAGTTTAAATATCCATGGGACCAGTTTACATAAATATATGAAACACAAATGTGCAAATCTGGGGATAGCACTAGAATATAGAGCAGTGGGAACTATGTCAGACCCAAACATGCTGTACCATACTAAATCCATTCAAATACTGTTTTCATGGTGCTGATTTACAAATATTTTTAAACAAAAGGTAGCTAAAAATACAATAATACTTAATATGATAAAAATAGTTATCTTAAATTGAGTCTTCATTATACCAAAAACAAAAACCATAGCAAAAACCCAAACAATAAAACCTAATGACAAAAACACAAACTGTGGCTTGGATGTCCACTATCAACATCATAAGCCAACATTCTCTTGGAAATCTTGGCCAAGGAGTTGGGGCAAAAATAAGGGAAACGTGCACTAAAATTATTGAAAAAATTATGTGTTATGTAATTATTATCTGAAGACAATATGATTCCATGCCATGAAAACATAAGAGATTTGACTTGAAAAACCTTCAGAACAAAGAGGAAGATATTATGTGAATAATATCTTGGTAAACAGTCAGTTAATCATAAAGAATTGTTAACTTTTCTAAATGCCAACAATAATCACATGAAGATATAATGACTAAATAGCAAACCGAAACCCATAATAGAACTCCATATAACCTTCAATAATTAATTAATATTAGGCTGTTATAGGAATCCATAGGTGGTCATCAAGTTTATTAAACTCACCTAAAAACTGAAACTTACATGAACAGAAGACTTAAAAGCAGGAAGTTAAAAACAGGAAGATAGAAATGTGGCACCATTTCCCTTTTCTTCTTTCTGGAAAGGCTAACCTGTGCAAACTGGTCTGCTGCTAACACAATACTCCAGAGCTGGTGCCATTCGGACAAATTAGCTTTCTGGGCTGCTTGTTCCTACTTCCTTTCCAAATCTTGTGGGTATTTGATATATCAGTGATTTGAAAATCTAAATAGGGTAACAGTTGAAGTTTGCTAACAAGTTCTAATTAATTGAGCCATATTCTTTCTTCCCCCAAGGCCCTTCCTCATGGTAAATTATGAGGCACTTTAGCTCACAAACCACCAGAGTGCTGTTGAGTGCGTAATTGCCTCAGGGTTTTATCCCTCGGTACCCTAAGGCATTCGTGCATCCTGAGCTCGCTGGACCCAGAATCCTCAAAGAGTTGAAGCATGTCCCTAAGTACCCAACTCCTAAACAGGAAGATACTTCCAGTACTTAAATAATTGTGGTAATTCAAAGGTTAAGTATAAATATATTGGTTTTTCCCCCATATTTAAAAGTTCCCAAAAGGTCATATCAAAGCGGGTTTTCTTTCCTGCCTACCAGCATTATCTTATATGTAAATAAATTTATGTATACAATTTGGAATACTGCCTTTCAAAATACGAAGCACCTGACATTAGATATCAATCATCCCTCTAATCTTTCCAATTGAGCCTTCATGCATTTAACAATATGTCTTCCTTGTGCATCTAAGATTATTTATATTTATGCATTATATTTAAGGGTTCACTCAGGTAATAATGCTTTTCATCACACTGAAGCACACTTTGCTATTAAAACAATCAATATAATGGGTTGATAGATTGAATTTAGACAAAATTAATCATCTTTTCTCTAAAATATCTGATAATTTATAGACAAACTCTTTATCTCATGATTTACCATTTTCTAATAAGGTTTTTGGTCAGTTAATCCAATGAAAGCTAAAGAAATCTTATTTTCTGTTAAATTCCTTTTGACAGAAAACAAAAAATATCCAAAAGAAACTATAAATGGAATTATTTGGAGATTAAGGAATAATCTAAATTATGCTAAAAGCATAAAATACTAAGTATAAAAAGCATATGCTAAAATTATGAAATACTAGGCCAGATGAGGTGGCTCAAATTTGTAATCCCAGCACTTTGGGAGGCAGAGCCAGGAGGATCTCCTGAGGCCAGGAGTTCTAGACCAGCCTGGGCAACATAACAATATCCCATTTTAAGTTCGCTATTTTTTAATAGCATGGCACGGTGGCACACAGTGGTGTCCCAGCTTGCTGGGAGGCTAAGGTGGGAGGATAACTTGAGCCCAGGAGTTGGAGGCTGAAATGAGCTATGATCATGCCACTGCACTCCAGCCTAGGCGACAAAGTGAGATTCTGTCTCCAAAAATTCAAAAAATAAATAAATACTAAGGTCATAAAAACATTTCTAGTAAAATTTTTCTTAAAATAAAAACACAACTATGAAACTACAGTTAAAGCGGAGGCCTAATGAAGTTTTACATTCATATGGAATTTCATTGATATAATGAAACCTCTTACTCTGGCAACAAAAAAGTCCTTTTAAAAATTTCACCTAATGTTTAAGCAGATGTAGGTGAACAATTCAGGGATTCGTCCAACTGCTAAGATAGGCATCATCATTAATGTATCAGAAAACTGATGTTTTTCTCTACGTATCTGTGTTTACACCAGGAAAGTCATTGGACCTCTATAAAATCAGCCATATAATCTCAAGTTCTGGCATTTCTAGATTATAAGATTCTTAAGCATCCTTTTCATCATCATGTAGATCCCTGTGCCCACATTTTTATTTTAAAAGCATATGAATTTCATTGGCATATAAACTTAATCAGTTTAAATGTGTGAATCCCTTTGTCATCAATGAGCTGCAATAATAAAGTAATATCCCTGAAGTTAAAATGATTCTTATAAAGATTCTTTCTTCAAACAATGATTATGACAGATTTTAGAAAATATTATTTTGCAAAGTCCTACATTGGAGCTTTTGCTAACATCAATTTTAAGAGAAGATATAAAAATGACTATGCTTCAGAGTTGGTCAGGTGTTACCAATGGCGTCAATTTTAGCATTAACAGAAACAGAAAAGGACAACACAAGTAGACATTCTGCTGATTTCCCTGGAAAAACCGTCTGATTACCTGGGGGTAGGTAGTTCTTTCTGAGAAAAAAAAAAATCAAGTTTTCTTATTCTGTTGACATTCTCAAAACTACAATGTTTGATTAAAATTCCCTTTCTTAACTGGACAAACATTGTTTTGGAATTCTGTTGTTCCACTTAAAAAAAAAAGAGAACAGGAAAGGAAACTTAAATTGATTTATATAAACTGACCAGATATTTTATACATCTAATATCTATATAAAATATTTCTGTATTTCAGCAGGAAGGATTCTTTCCTGAGGATTTATTTTTAGCCTTCCAAATCAATGAAAGAGATTCAAATCACTTAGGAGCCAAATGGTATCTAAAGACACAAATCCAGGTCAGTTCAATAAACCTAAAGCAAATGATTTCCCTATACATTTTCTTTTTCTTAATAATACTTGAGATGTCCCAAAGCAAAAAATGTTTTTAAATGTTCCATAAATTTTATATAACACCTGTTTTCCATCTTAAGGGAAAAACAGCTATAAATGAGAACAGTGTAAACAGTTTTATACAATATCACTTCTAAAATAATCTAGGCTACGTGCACTATGGGGAAAAACAATTCTTATCACATATTTGCTCAGACACTTTGAATTACGCACTTAACACAAATGTTTATGTTATTTTTATTATAAGTTTTTGTACATGTGTATTTCTAATAGCGACAGTGGTCTGAAGATAAATTTAGGGTCATAATTATAACCCTAATCCAGGATTCCTCTACTTCATGTACAACCATTGTGGCTCTCCTTCTTTTAAATCAAACTACCCCTCATGTCTTCTGGAAAGATCTAAAGCTTTAGATCACATATGCTCAGAACTCATTCCTCTCAGCTTCTTTAGGACATCTGCCATTTTCTTTCTCTACTGTTCAGCCTTCTGCGTCGCTGCCTGCTGTCAAGAATTCTATGCTGGCAATGATGCTCTTCAAATCACAAATGTCTCCACATCCATCATGACACCACTGGTGGCACCTCTGCTCCACAGAACCATGTGAAAATTAATTCCCATCAATTCCAGAACTGCTGCGGGGCCACCTCAAGTGACTGTTGCTGCCCCTCACTCTGATTCCTGCTGGTTCCCATTGTGGGCCACGCCATTTCTCCCCAATAGCCTCTCTGACTCTGATCAAACCTGAACTCACACCTCTGCCCATCCCACACTCCATCAGCAATGCCAAGTGAAGGGTATGGAGTGTGGCCTCTCCACCCCGCCCTGCCACATGCTGCTTTTCTGTTTACACAGAGCACCAGGTAGAGCTACCAAGGCCCCCTCAACTGATGGAGATCTCCAGTTTTTACTCCAAGCTCCTCTCCCTAAATCCCAGAAATGAATGCCTGAGGATTAGACCACAGGACAATATGATTGGCAAACACTGTACTGTAATCAAAACTACCTTTCCTCTCTGGCCCTGAGATATTGGCATGAGATCAAGCTTGTGTGCCTGACTGTCTCTTTCCTTGGAATTAGTCCCTTCTCAGGAGGCATCTTAGTCTTTCTTAAAATGAAAATGCAACAAAGGAACCAGTCAAATGATGGCTAAAGACAGCTTTGTGAAGTTTGAATTTAATATGGAATTTCATGGATATAGTACAGTTTCTTATTCTGATGGCCAAAAAGTACTTTCTTTAAAAATTTTCGCAATATCTAAAGGGAACTAGGTTAAAAGAAAAAACGTAATTTTTTTTTTTGTCCAACTGCTAAGATACTGACCACATCACTGATGTATCAGAAAACCTAAATTTCTATCTCAGTTTTTTCACTAAAAGTCTGAGTTTATATTAGGTAACTTTAATTCACGAATCCTCAGATATGGTCAGTCACACACACATATTTTTCCTGCTTTTCCCACACATCTAGGAATGCTCAAAGAAATGGTATTTATAAACTAGATGTAAAAATCTTTTATGACAAAATACTGCTTTCTCAAGAGTGCCAGGTTAATCTGAGTCAATCAACTATAATCTCTAGATAGGCATATCTCATTTTATTGTGCTTCACTTTATTGTGCTTTGCAGATACTGCATATTTCAGAAATTGAAGGTTTGTGGCAACCCTGCAGTGAGTAAGTCTTTCAGCATCATTTTCCAAAAGCATGTGCTCACTTCATGTCTCTGTGTCACAATTTGGTAATTTCACAATATTTCAGACATTTTTATTAATATGATATCTCCTATGGCGATCTGTGATAAGGGAACTTTGATGTTACTATTGTCATTGTTTTGGGGCACCATAAACTGCACACATATAAGGTGGCAAATTTAATCAGTAAGCGCATACATTTTGACTGCTCCACCAACAGGCCAATCCCCCAACTCTCCCTCTCCTCAGGCCTCCCTGTTTCCTGAGGCAATATTGAAATGAGGCTGATAAATAACCCTACAATGGCCTCTCACTGTTCCAAAGGAAGAAAGGGTCACACATCTCTCATATTAAATCAAAAGTTAGAAATGATCAAACCTAGTGAGGAAGGCACATCAAAAGCCAAGATAGGCCAAAAGCTAGACCTCTTGCACCAGTTAGCCAAGCCGTGAATGCAGAGGAAAAGTTCTCAAAGAAAATTAAAAGTGCTACTCCATTAACACATGAATTATTAGAAAACAAAACAGCCTTATTGCTGAGATGGAGAAAGTTTGAGAGATCCAGATAGAAGAGCCGAATAGCCACAACATTCCCTTAATCCAAAACCTAATCCAGAGCAGGGTCTTAACTCTCTTCAATTCTGCAAAGACTGAAAGAGATGAGGAAGCCACAGAAGAAGTTTGAAGGTAGCAGCGGTTGGTTCATGAAGTTTAAAGAAAGAGCCCAGTTCCATACACAAAACTGCAAGATGAAGCAGAAAATGCTGATGAGAATCTACTGCAAGTCATCCAGAAGATCTCACTAAGATCAATGATGAAAGTGGCTACACTAAACAATAGATTTTCAATGTAGGTGAAACAGCTTTCTATTGGAAGAAGATGCCATCTAGGGCTTTCATAGCTAGAGAGAAGTCAATGCCTAGATTCAAAGCTTTAAAGGACAGGCTGACTCCCTTCTTGGGTGCTAACATAGCTGGTGACTTGAAGCCAATGCTTATGTACCATTCTAAAAATTTTAGGGTCCTTAAGAATTATGCTAACTCTATCTGTGCTTTGTAAGTGGGACAATGATGCTGGATGACAGCCTATGTTTTCATGCCATAGTTTACTGAATATTTTAAGCCCACTGTTGAGACCTACTCCTAAGAAAAAAAATTCCTTTCAAAATATTACTGCTCATTGACAATGCACATGGCCACCCATGAGCTCTGATGGTAATGTATACTGAGATAAATGTTTTTTTCATACCCACTAACAAGATCTACTTTGCAGCCATGGATGAAGGAGTAATTTCGACTTTCAAGTTTTATTATTCCAGAAATATATTTTGTAAGGCTATAGCTGCCATAGATAATAATTCCTCTGATGGATCTGGACAAAGTTAATTGAAAACTTTCTAAAAATTATTTACCATTCTAGATACCATTAAGAACATTAGTAATTCATGGGAGAAGGTCAAAATATAAACATTAATAGCACTTTAGAAGAAGTTGATTCCACTTCTCATGGGTGACTTTGAAAGGTTCAAGACTTCAGTGGAGGAAGTAACTGCAAATGTGGTAGAAACAGCAAAAGAACTAGAATTAGAAGTAGAGGTTGAAATGTGACTGTATTGCTGCAATCCCATGATAACGCTTGAACAGTTGAGGAGTTGCTTTTTATAGATGAGTAAGAAAAGTGGTCTCTTGAGATGGAATATTCTCCTGGTGAAGATGTTGTGAACACTGTTGAAATGACAATGGATTTCGAATATTACACACAAACTTAGTTGATAAAACAGCAACAGGGTTTGAAAAGATTGGCTCCAATTTTGAAAGAAGTTCTGTGGGTGAAATGCTGACAAACATTATTATATACTGCAGGGAAATCTTTCATGAAAGGAAGAGTCAATCAATAAACCAAACTTCATTGTTGTTTTATTTTAAGAAATTGCCACAGCCAAACCTTCAGCAGCCCTCACCCTGACCAGTCAGCAGCCATCAAGACTGAGACAAAACCCTTCACAGCAAAAAGATTATGACTCACTGAAGGCTCAGAAGATCATTAGCATTTTTTAGTAATAAGGTAGTTTTTAATTAAGGTGTATGTACATTAGTTTTAGACATAATACTATCGCATGCTTAATAGACTATAGTATAGTGTAAATGTAACTTTTATATATAGGGAACTTTTGGGAAACCAAAAAATTTGCGTGACTATTGCAATATTTGCTTTATTGCAGTGATCTGGAACCAAACCTGCAATGTCTTTGGGATATACCAGTAGTTGCCCTCAATTTAGCTTTGCTGACGTAATATATTTCATAAACATAGATATTTTTCACTCTGTTCTGTTTACTTTTATATTTCTCACACCTGGCATAGTGCCTAAAAAATAAAAATGTTCAGCAAATATGCTTTTCAGTGATTGAGGAGGAATAAATAGAGAGATACATAAAGAATTTTTAGTGTTTTATATATAACTCCTAAGCAAAATATTGTATAAATTATTTTACATCCAACTATTAATGCATATACCATTCTATTTTCATTTAGGTTGTACTGACATTATTAACAACAAGATATGATCAGTAAATAACCAAAGACATATGGACCGTGGGGGACATTTATCAGATTTTTTTTGGCTTATTTGTTTTTGCTGTCTTGCATCCATTTCCCATTCCTAATGGCATTACAGTTTCCTAGTCTCATTGTGAATAGTCTTGATGGGCCAGTAACCCCAGATTCCTCTCTCCAACTACAGAAACCAGGAGGGCTCCACAGAACCTGCTTCTCCTACCCCGTGGTAAAGCCAGGAGGCAGACAAGTGGTAGAGGCGTGGTCAATCAAATGCTCTCCCCTAGGACTTTGAATTTTGAATAAGCAAAGTAAGGGTAAAAAGAACACTTGGCAATTACTCATCACGGTGGCAATCGCTGTATCAGAACTAGACTGCTCCTATGATACAATAACTGTTTCCAACTTCTATACCTCCCAGGCACTGTGGTTTCTGCCTATTCCCACCATCAATTCTCAGAGATCACAAAATCCTTCTGTTTAAATTAGTCAGAGATGGTTTCTGTTCCTTACCACCAACGAACCCTAAGTGACATGTCCACACAAGCATCCTAACAGCCATTCTGCATCCTTGGAAGATGCCACCATGTGATGTCTAGCAAAGGAGCACAGCAACAACTACAATCCTCAACTCCCAGTAAAAAATAGGGCAAAGGAGAGTTGGATCTCTCAATATTCTCAAATCTCATCTTATTGGTAAGTGTAACTATGCCTGCTTAAACAATAATGCATAAAATTGGTTACATCCATTTCCTTTCCTCTTATCAGTCTTGCAATAATCTTAGTGAGAGTTAGAAATTAAAAGGGAGAAAATTCCCAAGTGCAATTAAATCACTCACCATTAGTTTAACTGTCCTACCATCCAATTGTATAATTATTTCTATTTCTTCCTATCCAAAGTCTTTCCTAGGCCCTTCTAGCATCTGTCACACATTTCATTTAACTGCCATTTAGAATTCAGGCTAGCTACCTTTTTAGTGCCACTGTGTTATATCTTCAGAATATTAAAGATTCCCTTTCTACCTACCCAGCCCTCAGGCATTGTTAGGTTGAGAACTTAAGCCATCTCTCTTTCTCTCTCTCTCTCTCTCTCTCTCTCTCTCTCTCTCTCTCTCTCTTTCTCTGTCTGTCTGTCTCTCTCTCTTTCTCTGTCTCTCTCTCTCTCTGAAATTCTCAGCACATGCTGTGGCTTCTCTAGCCATCTCCCTTTTCAACTGCTGTAATTTGGAACTTCTCATTCCATCGGGTGAATCCTCATCGGGCCAGGGTGTAGCGGGCAGTGAGCACAGAGGACAAGCTGCCTCACTGGAATCAGGAAAGCAATGTACACTCGTGAACTCAGGTTCTGGGCAAGACAGAGCCAAGGACATGTGGCCTCAAATGGTCACATATATGAAATTCCACTGGGAATTTACAAAACAGGGTGTCGAATGTTTTTGCTAATTGCCTGCCTCCCAGTGGAAGGCCAGTGGGAATTCAAAGAAGAGTGTGAAGCAGAGCCTGGCAGACTTTCATCAGACGTGAGGAAGCACAGGCAGAGCAGGCTTGGAGGGGATGCAGGGACCGCAGGAAGGAAGGACTGAGACCTCTCTTCTGTCCTGTTCTGTCTGCCATTCACACCCTGCAAAAATGACTGATGCCAATTTATATTGTCAGCTGTGCTGCATATTGTCATTTTCCATGGAAACCCATTAGGTGAATGAGCTTCAAAGGATATCTTAACATTGGAGTGCACTTGAGGATGCATGAAGTCCTGCCGAGTGACCTTGAGGTCACTGATTGACTCAAAGTAGTTGTCTATTTTGCCTATTGCTAAAGATCAGCGTGGCCTTACTTTAATTACTTGTCTACTAGACTAAGGGACTCAGTCCATCATGAATTCGAAATCTTTTTTATCCTTGATTTTGGCTTTAAGAAAATCACTCCCCTAGACATTGATTTCATAATTTAAACTGCTATTTATTGGCTGGGCGCAGTGGCTCATGCCTGTAATCCTAGCACTCTGGGAGGCCGAGGCGGGGGGATTGCTCGAGGTCAGGAGTTTGAAACCAGCCTGAGCAAGAGCGATACAATACCATGTCTCTACTTAAAATAGAAAGAAATTAATAGGACAAACTAAAAATATATAGAAAAAATTAGCCGGGCATGATGGCGCATGCCTGTAGTCCCAGCTACTCGGGAGGCTGAGGCAGGAGGATCGCCTGAGCCCAGGAGTTTGAGGTTGCTGTGAGCCAGGCTGATACCATGGCACTCTAGCCTGGGCAACAAAACGAGATTCTGTCTCATAAGTAAGTAAGTAAGTAAATAAATAAATAAATTGCTATTTATCAAATAATTTTACATTTCCTTGAGATAATTTGGATAAAGTAAGGTTGGAATTTTGCCACTCCCACAATGCTTTCTTATAAAAAGCATCTCAAAGGGGAGAATGTATTAATATTTACTTATAAAATGACAATTTTAGGGAACTATAATAATACTACAGGGAAAATATGTAACTACTCTATTTTGTCTAAGTAACCATGTTGGCAGGTAATATAAATGTTCTTTGTAAAATTGTATTAACAAGAAACATTGTGTTCTATAATATCTAGCAGTTTCTAAATTCATGTATTTCAAATATTCTTCCTTGTTCACGTACCATAAAATTGCACATCTCATTTGCAATTAAATTTTTTGAAAGTTCTCTCTAGGGGGACAGGGAAGGGTAGAAATATATCAAATGTACTTTTTTTAAATTGGCTATGTTCCAGAATGGAGATGGTGTAACCCCTTTCTATGTCAATGACTGGCTGGATTTGTAAGGATGATAAATCATCCCTGGATTTTTCATCCAAAGCTCCTTCTCTTTGATTCCTTGCACTCTGCTCTACTTTTGGGGTTATAAATTTTTTCTCTCTCCAGTTTCTAGAACCAAGTCAACTATCACATGCAAACATTCCCTCCATCCCTATTCCCATTTCTAAGATGTAGGGACTAAACCTATACCAGTATGCACATGGGGTACTTGAAAAGGAGCTGCCTTGCATTGAAGTTTGCCTACAATGTAACATACACACTGGATTTCAAATATTTTGTACCAAAAGAATGTAAAATATCTTAATTATATATAGATTATAAATTAAAACAATAATGTTTTAGAGATATTGGCTTAAATAAAATATATTATTAAAATTATTTAACCTTTTTATTTTTAATTTTGTTAAGATAGCTCTTAGAAAATTTAAAATTACATATGTGGCTACCATTATATTTCTATTGGATAGTGCTTGCCTGTAATAGTTACTTATATCCTAAAAATTATCACAGATGTCATCCTTTTTATGACCTCTTCTTTCTCTCTCTCAAGCACCTGATATACCATAAGTGTAATTATTTCTCCATGCCTCATTGTGAGTTTCAAACAGCTTAAGTCATCAAATGGTACTCTACTTCTGAATATTTATTTAAAA